>CAIGRF010241038.1:0-13888 GCA_903798235.1 Fraxinus ornus
AAGCTCCCATTTCCTGCATGCGCATGTACGCTCTTCAAGATCAACTATATATGTCCGATAACTACAATCAACCTGCCACTTCGGGCCCCCCGAAAAGTGCAACGTGCATTCTTCTGACATCTCGACTATCTTGTGTAGTTTTTTTTGTAATCGTTTGGCATAAACGACTTTGGCATTGTCTCATCTTCTCTCACCTCTTCTAAACTAGTGTCATGAATGTCATTTGCACTGAAGGCAACATATTTAGAATCAACTTCTCTCTATCGTCTAGCAACGTTTTGTTAAAAACTTCGCACCCATTGTTCAGTAAAATGTCACACTTCGAATGCATTGAAAAGTGTGATCGACTCCACTTTCGAGGGTGCCTCTTTATCAACCATCCATATGCACCTTGTAGGTACCTCATGAACCATCTTCACGTTTCTATGTTTTCTTTTTGTACAACAACATATGCTACGGGGTAAATACAATCATTAGGGTCTTGTCCCACTGTAGTTAACATAATTCCCCCAAAATAATCACGCAAATGTCACTCGTCAACACCAACCACTTTCCTCCATCCAAGCTTAAAACTGGCTTTGTAAGCACTGAAGCATATGTAAATACCTTTGAAAACTTGCTCGTGGATGGCTATCATCACAGTTGATCCCAGATTCGTCCGAAGTACCTCTGCAGCATATTTCCTTAAAAGCTCGAACTATTCCTCAATTGTTCCAAATAACAATTCCTTAGCATATTGTCTCATCTTGTTGGCCACATTTATACTAATCTCTGTTTTCAAATCATCCTTCACGGTTGCTAAAATCGACTTTGTCGTTCAATCAAGATCTGCCTTAAACTATTCAATGTATCTATTTGTCAAGAATATGTGGTTGCAATGTATGTTGGTTTGGCTCCATGTGCATGTATGCTCAGGCGTGTAAGATTTCACTTGCACTGTCTCTATCATACTCAACTTCAAGGCCCATATCCTCCAGTTACACCCCAGTTTGCAAACTCCTTGAGTTCGCTTTCTATTGTTACACTTTAACTTCACATTATAACCATTTTAGAGAACCATATGTTCTCACTGACTCTTGCATTGATCGAAAGAGTTGACCGACCTCAAACTGTGGATACCTCATATCTGTCTCAACTAAAAATTTTGGAAAGCGAGAACTAACCTCTTCGTCCGATGAACAATTCAATAATAACTCATCAGATGATGGATACGTCAAATCATCATCTTCCACCTCCCCTACAAGCATTACTACTTCATTTTCTGCTTCATTTATGTTCGATTCAATTATCTATTCCATCTGTTACATTGTGGTCGTACAACAAATCATCTTCCTCAGAATCCATGTCGACCTCGAAATGAACGAAATCAAGGTCTTCCTCGTAATCTGTCAACAAATGAAAATAATGGAATGATTTATTAAATGTGTGAGATGTGAATTATGACATGAGATTATGTGAAATGTAAATTTGATAAATTAATTATACATTTCAAAAACTCATTCTTGTTNAGATGGTTTCATGTTTTATATATGATTTGGGGTAAAATCATTGAAATCATTGTAAATCGAGTATGTCGAAAGATTTACCTCTGTCTGCTCCATCCATGTGTGCTAATCGACACCCCTTCAGACGTGGTTGGACTTTACTGATTTTTGTCACTGGTTTCCTCCTTCGTTGATTTTGTAAACTTGAAGAGAAGCAATTTTCCCAAATTGATTTCTAGGGTTCTTTCTAGTTGAGGCTTGTATGAGAGTGAATCTGATTTTGGGAGATTAGGGCTCCTTGATTTGAAGGTGTGTTTTCATTTTTTTGGTGAAATCGTTGTTTTTTAGGAACACGAGTCCTCATGTGAAATGGGTCTATGCATAGTGATGGATGGATGGAGTGGATTTCTAGTAAGTTAATTGACCATTCATGGTAAAAACAAAGTTCACTGACTATAACATGTTAGAAAGCAAAGTTCAGTGATTGTTGAAACTTTTTACTTCAAGAGGGTGTTTGGTGTGGATTAAAATCATATTTTTTGTGGATTGTGATAGAAGTTTTTGAAATGTATAGTTGAAAAGATATGGGACTCATAAAAGATGTGGTTTATATTGATTGTTTGATTTTGACTTAGATTAAAATAAGATTTTAATCGGCCCAAACATGCCCCAAATATTCACACCATTGGAGAATTAGGTACGCACAAATAATGAAATATTACACAATTTGTCCCACTTTTTTTTGGCATCTTTTGGATGACAGCTTTACACCAAAGATATCATAAATTAATTGAAACCCAACATTGACTTCACATTATAACCATTTTAGAGCACCATATGTTCTCACTGACTCTTACATTGATCGAAAGAGTTGTCCGACCTCAAACTGTAGATATCTCATATCTGTCTCAACTAAAAATTCTAGAAAGCGAGAACTAACCTCTTCGTCCGATGAACAATTCAATAATAACTCATCAGATGATGGATACGTCAAATCATCATCTTCCACCTCCCCTACAAGCATTACTACTTCATTTTCTGCTTCATTTATGTTCGATTCAATTATCTATTCCATCTGTTACATTGTGGTCGTACAACAAATCATCTTCCTCAGAATCCATGTCGACCTCGAAATGAACGAAATCAAGGTCTTCCTCGTAATCTGTCAACAAATGAAAATAATGGAATGATTTATTAAATGTGTGAGATGTGAATTATGACATGAGATTATGTGAAATGTAAATTTGATAAATTAGTTATACATTTCAAAAACTCATTCTTGTTAATAGCGGCACAAACCCATATTTCAATAAGCAAATGGAATATTGTCGTCTTCTTCTGTAAGAGTAGCAATGCTCGCCATTTTCAAAGCTAACATTTTCTTACAATGGAAATTGACGAGTAACTAAAAGTTATTATTCTAACTTAGTGACAAAGGCAACCAATCACTACATTCCACCCACGTACTATTTTTTGTTCCTCAACCACGTATACAAAACATTGAAGTTTATAAACTTTTTTTGTGGCTTACTCGTAATTTGAAATAAGATTTAGATGGTTTCATGTTTTATATATGATTTGGGGTAAAATCATTGAAATCATTGTAAATCGAGTATGTCGAAAGATTTACCTCTGTCTGCTCCATCCATGTGTGCTAATCGACACCCCTTCAGACGTGGTTGGACTTTACTGATTTTTGTCACTGGTTTCCTCCTTCGTTGATTTTGCAAACTTGAAGAGAAGCAATTTTCCCAAATTGATTTCTAGGGTTCTTTCTAGTTGAGGCTTGTATGAGAGTGAATCTGATTTTGGGAGATTAGGGCTCCTTGATTTGAAGGTGTGTTTTCATTTTTTTGGTGAAATCGTTGTTTTTTAGGAACACGAGTCCTCATGTGAAATGGGTCTATGCATAGTGATGGATGGATGGAGTGGATTTCTAGTAAGTTAATTGACCATTCATGGTAAAAACAAAGTTCACTGACTATAACATGTTAGAAAGCAAAGTTCAGTGATTGTTGAAACTTTTTACTTCAAGAGGGTGTTTGGTGTGGATTAAAATCATATTTTTTGTGGATTGTGATAGAAGTTTTTGAAATGTATAGTTGAAAAGATATGGGACTCATAAAAGATGTGGTTTATATTGATTGTTTGATTTTGACTTAGATTAAAATAAGATTTTAATCGGCCCAAACATGCCCCAAATATTCACACCATTGGAGAATTAGGTACGCACAAATAATGAAATATTACACAATTTGTCCCACTTTTTTTTGGCATCTTTTGGATGACAGCTTTACACCAAAGATATCATAAATTAATTGAAACCCAACATTGACTTCACATTATAACCATTTTAGAGCACCATATGTTCTCACTGACTCTTACATTGATCGAAAGAGTTGTCCGACCTCAAACTGTAGATATCTCATATCTGTCTCAACTAAAAATTCTAGAAAGCGAGAACTAACCTCTTCGTCCGATGAACAATTCAATAATAACTCATCAGATGATGGATACGTCAAATCATCATCTTCCACCTCCCCTACAAGCATTACTACTTCATTTATGTTCGATTCAATTATCTATTCCATCTGTTACATTGTGGTCGTACAACAAATCATCTTCCTCAGAACCCATGTCGACCTCGAAATGAACGAAATCAAGGTCTTCCTCGTAATCTGTCAACAAATGAAAATAATGGAATGATTTATTAAATGTGTGAGATGTGAATTATGACATGAGATTATGTGAAATGTAAATTTGATAAATTAGTTATACATTTCAAAAACTCATTCTTGTTAATAGCGGCACAAACCCATATTTCAATAAGCAAATGGAATATTGTCGTCTTCTTCTGTAAGAGTAGCAATGCTCGCCATTTTCAAAGCTAACATTTTCTTACAATGGAAATTGACGAGTAACTAAAAGTTATTATTCTAACTTAGTGACAAAGGCAACCAATCACTACATTCCACCCACGTACTATTTTTTGTTCCTCAACCACGTATACAAAACATTGAAGTTTATAAACTTTTTTTGTGGCTTACTCGTAATTTGAAATAAGATTTAGATGGTTTCATGTTTTATATATGATTTGGGGTAAAATCATTGAAATCATTGTAAATCGAGTATGTCGAAAGATTTACCTCTGTCTGCTCCATCCATGTGTGCTAATCGACACCCCTTCAGACGTGGTTGGACTTTACTGATTTTTGTCACTGGTTTCCTCCTTCGTTGATTTTGTAAACTTGAAGAGAAGCAATTTTCCCAAATTGATTTCTAGGGTTCTTTCTAGTTGAGGCTTGTATGAGAGTGAATCTGATTTTGGGAGATTAGGGCTCCTTGATTTGAAGGTGTGTTTTCATTTTTTTGGTGAAATCGTTGTTTTTTAGGAACACGAGTCCTCATGTGAAATGGGTCTATGCATAGTGATGGATGGATGGAGTGGATTTCTAGTAAGTTAATTGACCATTCATGGTAAAAACAAAGTTCACTGACTATAACATGTTAGAAAGCAAAGTTCAGTGATTGTTGAAACTTTTTACTTCAAGAGGGTGTTTGGTGTGGATTAAAATCATATTTTTTGTGGATTGTGATAGAAGTTTTTGAAATGTATAGTTGAAAAGATATGGGACTCATAAAAGATGTGGTTTATATTGATTGTTTGATTTTGACTTAGATTAAAATAAGATTTTAATCGGCCCAAACATGCCCCAAATATTCACACCATTGGAGAATTAGGTACGCACAAATAATGAAATATTACACAATTTGTCCCACTTTTTTTTGGCATCTTTTGGATGACAGCTTTACACCAAAGATATCATAAATTAATTGAAACCCAACATTGACTTCACATTATAACCATTTTAGAGCACCATATGTTCTCACTGACTCTTACATTGATCGAAAGAGTTGTCCGACCTCAAACTGTAGATATCTCATATCTGTCTCAACTAAAAATTCTAGAAAGCGAGAACTAACCTCTTCGTCCGATGAACAATTCAATAATAACTCATCAGATGATGGATACGTCAAATCATCATCTTCCACCTCCCCTACAAGCATTACTACTTCATTTATGTTCGATTCAATTATCTATTCCATCTGTTACATTGTGGTCGTACAACAAATCATCTTCCTCAGAACCCATGTCGACCTCGAAATGAACGAAATCAAGGTCTTCCTCGTAATCTGTCAACAAATGAAAATAATGGAATGATTTATTAAATGTGTGAGATGTGAATTATGACATGAGATTATGTGAAATGTAAATTTGATAAATTAGTTATACATTTCAAAAACTCATTCTTGTTAATAGCGGCACAAACCCATATTTCAATAAGCAAATGGAATATTGTCGTCTTCTTCTGTAAGAGTAGCAATGCTCGCCATTTTCAAAGCTAACATTTTCTTACAATGGAAATTGACGAGTAACTAAAAGTTATTATTCTAACTTAGTGACAAAGGCAACCAATCACTACATTCCACCCACGTACTATTTTTTGTTCCTCAACCACGTATACAAAACATTGAAGTTTATAAACTTTTTTTGTGGCTTACTCGTAATTTGAAATAAGATTTAGATGGTTTCATGTTTTATATATGATTTGGGGTAAAATCATTGAAATCATTGTAAATCGAGTATGTCGAAAGATTTACCTCTGTCTGCTCCATCCATGTGTGCTAATCGACACCCCTTCAGACGTGGTTGGACTTTACTGATTTTTGTCACTGGTTTCCTCCTTCGTTGATTTTGTAAACTTGAAGAGAAGCAATTTTCCCAAATTGATTTCTAGGGTTCTTTCTAGTTGAGGCTTGTATGAGAGTGAATCTGATTTTGGGAGATTAGGGCTCCTTGATTTGAAGGTGTGTTTTCATTTTTTTGGTGAAATCGTTGTTTTTTAGGAACACGAGTCCTCATGTGAAATGGGTCTATGCATAGTGATGGATGGATGGAGTGGATTTCTAGTAAGTTAATTGACCATTCATGGTAAAAACAAAGTTCACTGACTATAACATGTTAGAAAGCAAAGTTCAGTGATTGTTGAAACTTTTTACTTCAAGAGGGTGTTTGGTGTGGATTAAAATCATATTTTTTGTGGATTGTGATAGAAGTTTTTGAAATGTATAGTTGAAAAGATATGGGACTCATAAAAGATGTGGTTTATATTGATTGTTTGATTTTGACTTAGATTAAAATAAGATTTTAATCGGCCCAAACATGCCCCAAATATTCACACCATTGGAGAATTAGGTACGCACAAATAATGAAATATTACACAATTTGTCCCACTTTTTTTTGGCATCTTTTGGATGACAGCTTTACACCAAAGATATCATAAATTAATTGAAACCCAACATTGACTTCACATTATAACCATTTTAGAGCACCATATGTTCTCACTGACTCTTACATTGATCGAAAGAGTTGTCCGACCTCAAACTGTAGATATCTCATATCTGTCTCAACTAAAAATTCTAGAAAGCGAGAACTAACCTCTTCGTCCGATGAACAATTCAATAATAACTCATCAGATGATGGATACGTCAAATCATCATCTTCCACCTCCCCTACAAGCATTACTACTTCATTTATGTTCGATTCAATTATCTATTCCATCTGTTACATTGTGGTCGTACAACAAATCATCTTCCTCAGAACCCATGTCGACCTCGAAATGAACGAAATCAAGGTCTTCCTCGTAATCTGTCAACAAATGAAAATAATGGAATGATTTATTAAATGTGTGAGATGTGAATTATGACATGAGATTATGTGAAATGTAAATTTGATAAATTAGTTATACATTTCAAAAACTCATTCTTGTTAATAGCGGCACAAACCCATATTTCAATAAGCAAATGGAATATTGTCGTCTTCTTCTGTAAGAGTAGCAATGCTCGCCATTTTCAAAGCTAACATTTTCTTACAATGGAAATTGACGAGTAACTAAAAGTTATTATTCTAACTTAGTGACAAAGGCAACCAATCACTACATTCCACCCACGTACTATTTTTTGTTCCTCAACCACGTATACAAAACATTGAAGTTTATAAACTTTTTTTGTGGCTTACTCGTAATTTGAAATAAGATTTAGATGGTTTCATGTTTTATATATGATTTGGGGTAAAATCATTGAAATCATTGTAAATCGAGTATGTCGAAAGATTTACCTCTGTCTGCTCCATCCATGTGTGCTAATCGACACCCCTTCAGACGTGGTTGGACTTTACTGATTTTTGTCACTGGTTTCCTCCTTCGTTGATTTTGTAAACTTGAAGAGAAGCAATTTTCCCAAATTGATTTCTAGGGTTCTTTCTAGTTGAGGCTTGTATGAGAGTGAATCTGATTTTGGGAGATTAGGGCTCCTTGATTTGAAGGTGTGTTTTCATTTTTTTGGTGAAATCGTTGTTTTTTAGGAACACGAGTCCTCATGTGAAATGGGTCTATGCATAGTGATGGATGGATGGAGTGGATTTCTAGTAAGTTAATTGACCATTCATGGTAAAAACAAAGTTCACTGACTATAACATGTTAGAAAGCAAAGTTCAGTGATTGTTGAAACTTTTTACTTCAAGAGGGTGTTTGGTGTGGATTAAAATCATATTTTTTGTGGATTGTGATAGAAGTTTTTGAAATGTATAGTTGAAAAGATATGGGACTCATAAAAGATGTGGTTTATATTGATTGTTTGATTTTGACTTAGATTAAAATAAGATTTTAATCGGCCCAAACATGCCCCAAATATTCACACCATTGGAGAATTAGGTACGCACAAATAATGAAATATTACACAATTTGTCCCACTTTTTTTTGGCATCTTTTGGATGACAGCTTTACACCAAAGATATCATAAATTAATTGAAACCCAACATTGACTTCACATTATAACCATTTTAGAGCACCATATGTTCTCACTGACTCTTACATTGATCGAAAGAGTTGTCCGACCTCAAACTGTAGATATCTCATATCTGTCTCAACTAAAAATTCTAGAAAGCGAGAACTAACCTCTTCGTCCGATGAACAATTCAATAATAACTCATCAGATGATGGATACGTCAAATCATCATCTTCCACCTCCCCTACAAGCATTACTACTTCATTTATGTTCGATTCAATTATCTATTCCATCTGTTACATTGTGGTCGTACAACAAATCATCTTCCTCAGAACCCATGTCGACCTCGAAATGAACGAAATCAAGGTCTTCCTCGTAATCTGTCAACAAATGAAAATAATGGAATGATTTATTAAATGTGTGAGATGTGAATTATGACATGAGATTATGTGAAATGTAAATTTGATAAATTAGTTATACATTTCAAAAACTCATTCTTGTTAATAGCGGCACAAACCCATATTTCAATAAGCAAATGGAATATTGTCGTCTTCTTCTGTAAGAGTAGCAATGCTCGCCATTTTCAAAGCTAACATTTTCTTACAATGGAAATTGACGAGTAACTAAAAGTTATTATTCTAACTTAGTGACAAAGGCAACCAATCACTACATTCCACCCACGTACTATTTTTTGTTCCTCAACCACGTATACAAAACATTGAAGTTTATAAACTTTTTTTGTGGCTTACTCGTAATTTGAAATAAGATTTAGATGGTTTCATGTTTTATATATGATTTGGGGTAAAATCATTGAAATCATTGTAAATCGAGTATGTCGAAAGATTTACCTCTGTCTGCTCCATCCATGTGTGCTAATCGACACCCCTTCAGACGTGGTTGGACTTTACTGATTTTTGTCACTGGTTTCCTCCTTCGTTGATTTTGTAAACTTGAAGAGAAGCAATTTTCCCAAATTGATTTCTAGGGTTCTTTCTAGTTGAGGCTTGTATGAGAGTGAATCTGATTTTGGGAGATTAGGGCTCCTTGATTTGAAGGTGTGTTTTCATTTTTTTGGTGAAATCGTTGTTTTTTAGGAACACGAGTCCTCATGTGAAATGGGTCTATGCATAGTGATGGATGGATGGAGTGGATTTCTAGTAAGTTAATTGACCATTCATGGTAAAAACAAAGTTCACTGACTATAACATGTTAGAAAGCAAAGTTCAGTGATTGTTGAAACTTTTTACTTCAAGAGGGTGTTTGGTGTGGATTAAAATCATATTTTTTGTGGATTGTGATAGAAGTTTTTGAAATGTATAGTTGAAAAGATATGGGACTCATAAAAGATGTGGTTTATATTGATTGTTTGATTTTGACTTAGATTAAAATAAGATTTTAATCGGCCCAAACATGCCCCAAATATTCACACCATTGGAGAATTAGGTACGCACAAATAATGAAATATTACACAATTTGTCCCACTTTTTTTTGGCATCTTTTGGATGACAGCTTTACACCAAAGATATCATAAATTAATTGAAACCCAACATTGACTTCACATTATAACCATTTTAGAGCACCATATGTTCTCACTGACTCTTACATTGATCGAAAGAGTTGTCCGACCTCAAACTGTAGATATCTCATATCTGTCTCAACTAAAAATTCTAGAAAGCGAGAACTAACCTCTTCGTCCGATGAACAATTCAATAATAACTCATCAGATGATGGATACGTCAAATCATCATCTTCCACCTCCCCTACAAGCATTACTACTTCATTTATGTTCGATTCAATTATCTATTCCATCTGTTACATTGTGGTCGTACAACAAATCATCTTCCTCAGAACCCATGTCGACCTCGAAATGAACGAAATCAAGGTCTTCCTCGTAATCTGTCAACAAATGAAAATAATGGAATGATTTATTAAATGTGTGAGATGTGAATTATGACATGAGATTATGTGAAATGTAAATTTGATAAATTAGTTATACATTTCAAAAACTCATTCTTGTTAATAGCGGCACAAACCCATATTTCAATAAGCAAATGGAATATTGTCGTCTTCTTCTGTAAGAGTAGCAATGCTCGCCATTTTCAAAGCTAACATTTTCTTACAATGGAAATTGACGAGTAACTAAAAGTTATTATTCTAACTTAGTGACAAAGGCAACCAATCACTACATTCCACCCACGTACTATTTTTTGTTCCTCAACCACGTATACAAAACATTGAAGTTTATAAACTTTTTTTGTGGCTTACTCGTAATTTGAAATAAGATTTAGATGGTTTCATGTTTTATATATGATTTGGGGTAAAATCATTGAAATCATTGTAAATCGAGTATGTCGAAAGATTTACCTCTGTCTGCTCCATCCATGTGTGCTAATCGACACCCCTTCAGACGTGGTTGGACTTTACTGATTTTTGTCACTGGTTTCCTCCTTCGTTGATTTTGTAAACTTGAAGAGAAGCAATTTTCCCAAATTGATTTCTAGGGTTCTTTCTAGTTGAGGCTTGTATGAGAGTGAATCTGATTTTGGGAGATTAGGGCTCCTTGATTTGAAGGTGTGTTTTCATTTTTTTGGTGAAATCGTTGTTTTTTAGGAACACGAGTCCTCATGTGAAATGGGTCTATGCATAGTGATGGATGGATGGAGTGGATTTCTAGTAAGTTAATTGACCATTCATGGTAAAAACAAAGTTCACTGACTATAACATGTTAGAAAGCAAAGTTCAGTGATTGTTGAAACTTTTTACTTCAAGAGGGTGTTTGGTGTGGATTAAAATCATATTTTTTGTGGATTGTGATAGAAGTTTTTGAAATGTATAGTTGAAAAGATATGGGACTCATAAAAGATGTGGTTTATATTGATTGTTTGATTTTGACTTAGATTAAAATAAGATTTTAATCGGCCCAAACATGCCCCAAATATTCACACCATTGGAGAATTAGGTACGCACAAATAATGAAATATTACACAATTTGTCCCACTTTTTTTTGGCATCTTTTGGATGACAGCTTTACACCAAAGATATCATAAATTAATTGAAACCCAACATTGACTTCACATTATAACCATTTTAGAGCACCATATGTTCTCACTGACTCTTACATTGATCGAAAGAGTTGTCCGACCTCAAACTGTAGATATCTCATATCTGTCTCAACTAAAAATTCTAGAAAGCGAGAACTAACCTCTTCGTCCGATGAACAATTCAATAATAACTCATCAGATGATGGATACGTCAAATCATCATCTTCCACCTCCCCTACAAGCATTACTACTTCATTTATGTTCGATTCAATTATCTATTCCATCTGTTACATTGTGGTCGTACAACAAATCATCTTCCTCAGAACCCATGTCGACCTCGAAATGAACGAAATCAAGGTCTTCCTCGTAATCTGTCAACAAATGAAAATAATNTGATTTAAAAAATAAATAAATTACAAATTTTTTTGAACTTCAATGTCTTGAAACTAATTTATCCGAAATAACTTTTTCTCGAATATAATTTACATGATTAATTATGAGCTATCTAACGAGACTCATGTGGATATACTTTTCGCTACTTTAACAATATTTAAAAATTTAGCCCAAAATTTGAAATTAATACATATATCACTTTAGTCCCTCAATTTTTTAAAATAATAAAAATATGGCATGTAAAATAATTAATTTCTATTTTTAAAGTTTTCGGGGCATTAAAACTAACTAATCATATGAACAAATATATCGGATGAACACATATTGGCTGTGCAACTAACTAACCGTATGGACACATACCTGTTAAACAGATACCGGTTGGACAACTATCTAACTGAAATGAAAAAAAACTGAGCTAAGATGACAATGTACAATTCATTTGCATACAATTCTAATACTCCCCCACAAGATGTATGGTAAATGTTCTTTATAGACATCTTGCACATCATTAAAGGTAGAAGAACATATGCAAGAAGTCATATGCAAGAAGTGGCTTAGTCAAAGCATCAACAAGTTGATGTTGTGACCGAATTGGAAGTAGTTTAATAATGCCGATTTTATCTCGAATGAAGTGGCAGTCAATTTTGATATGTTTTGTTCGTTCATGGAATACTGGATTGGTGGCAATCTGAATGACAACTTGGTTTTCACAAAACAAAACAGCTGGAGAAGCAGTACATGTCTGAAAATCTTTCACCAATTGGTTGATCAAGATGACTTCACTGATGGCATCCTGAATGATGAAGCCATCATGAAAGAAACATAATGAAAATTGTGATTCATCAGTCATGGCACTAACTGATAACAGATTGAACTTGAACTATGGCACAAATAACACATTACGTAGCACAAGTTTTGGACTTAATCTGATATCACCACACAATCTAACTAGAATTTGTACGTGATTGGATAAAGTCACGTTTGAACCATCAATGATCCTCTCATGTTCATAAATGCATCCACAATAGAATATACATGTTTGGTGGCCCCTGAGTCCACTATCCAATTTCCTTTGAAGAAAAAACAAGATTAACAGATATGGAATAACATATACCTATATTATATGATGCAATGTTGTTATCCTGATGATCAGAGGCTGCTGTGTTCGAATTTGATGCTAGGTGAGTTGATAATATTGACATCAATTGTTGATATTGAGTAGAATTTAAATTCTGAACAAAACTTCCAATTCCAAGTTGTTGTATACTATGCCGATTATCTTCATTCTATGTAGGGAATGGGGCAGAAAATTGATTGATGGTATTAGAACTAGAGGGGTTTTGGAATTGTCACTTGATTTTGTTTTGGAATTGTCACTTGATTTTGATTTGTAACCAATTGAATATCCATGAATTTTATAACATTTATCCATTGAATGTCCATGTCCATGGATATTACAATGTGTCCAATAAGGCCCATGTTTCTTCCTGAAGTTTCCAAGCCTCGAGTCATTGCTGTAAGATCCTAATCCAATTGATGTTTTCACACACAGATTTAAAAGTAGATGCAACTGACCCATTTAGATCATTTCCATTTGACATCTGCGTACTAATCTTTCTCTGGTTTTCTTCTTGAGAGATCAAAGCAAACACCTTATTTATTGGAGGTAAGAAGATCCATAAGTATCAACTGTCCTCTAATTTGAGAGAATTAATCATGAAGTCCCATGAGGAACGACATTATATATTCTGTCTGATTGTGTTTATTCAACTCTTTCACTCCTCCGCAAGTACATTTCCTACAACTACATGTAGGACGATAATTACTCAATTCTTCCCATATAGTTTTGAGTTAAGTGAAATATATGCTAACATTGCTTTGATCTTGAGTCAAATTAATTAAATCTCTTCTCAACTGAAAGATTCGTGATCCATTCTTTTGTTGAAACCTATCTTTGAGATCATTCCAGGTTTCATATGCTGAAGTAGCATAAATTATACTAGTAGAAACTTCCTTCGAAACTGAATTCAAGATCCAGGAGATGACCATATTATTGTTTCGAATCCAGGAATTTATCAATTCAATGTTCGTACCTTCTGGCTGTTGGGAATTTACTTATGCATG
>CAIGRF010241120.1:0-10950 GCA_903798235.1 Fraxinus ornus
AGGGTCCGTTTGATTGCAAAGGTTGAAAATGTGTGGAAAGAAAATGATTTCCAGGGAATATATTGCCTAGTACTTGTTTTCTAGGGAATTGTTAAATAAGTGTGTTTGTTTGGTATAATTTTTCACCCGAAAAATTTTAAAATCTTGAATTTTTTTGTTCACGTTTGGCTTTATTTTCCAAGGAAATTGTCCATTAAAGTAAATTTTTTTACAATTGGTTATGAAATTTGTTACTATTGCCAAAAAATTTAAAAAAAAAATTGCTAAAAAACCAATTTTCACCAATTTTCATCAAAGTTTAGTGTTCGTTTTATATGAAAATTGTCCATTACTGTGATTTTTTTTTTTTAAAAAAAAACCTGAAATTGCTTTTCCGACCAAAGTAGCTGCGATTCATTCTTTGAGGGTTAGGGTTTGAAGTTTTACATTTGTATAGAATGGTACAATGTTCTGAGCCCAATACTGATTAAATATTCAATGTTGATGTTCGATTTGGTTGTAAATCTGAAAAGAGGAAAATATTCTTTACTTCGTTGATTTTTCGATTTCTAGTTCTAATAGAGGTATCAGAGCCATCAATGGCTGTTGGTGTTCATTCGTCTGTGGTCATTAATTCTCACAACCAGGTTCGTTGAGAACTCATTCTTGGTTGGGAACCCTAGATTCATTTGATTACAGATCTAACATCCTGGCTGAAATTCTTTGGTGGAAATCGAACTAATCTTGGTTATGGTGATTTACTGTTTGCATCTTTGCGACATTTTCTTACCTAAATCTAAATTTTATAGTCCTATATGTAATATACTTTGTTGATCTTTGTATATCTATTATACAAATTGATCTTCTTTGCTTTTGCTAGTATACATATGTTGTAAGTAGTTGAATTGCATGTGAGTACTTGACCTGTGAAATACATTCATATTATCTCCCTCTGCTTCCTGTTCTTATGTTCAAATTGAGCCTTGACCCGAGGACCCGATCTTCAACGAATCCTGGTAAGTTTGAGTATTCGAACTTGATGTACATTACATTGTCATCATTTTGTTATTATTGTACTTTGTGTGTCCTTTTTTTTCTTTGACATTAATTGATAATTAATATCTTGTGCGACTCCGTGTGTTGTCAAACATTATTTGGTATCTAATGTTTTTTGTTGAACTCCGAATTTAAAACAATTTTCTTGTGTTGGTTAAAAACTCTAAATAATAATCACTACGTTTGAACTTGGAGTGTTTAATGAAAAATGGAATTTTCCTATTTGACATCAAAAAATGAGAGGAGTCCTTGTTTAATAGAAAGTTTCAAAAGCAATAACGAATGAATTTCCTGCAACTATGATTGCTGATCAAAGAACTGAATCTGGTGAACTTGCCTATACCCCCATTATTCTTCATTTGTCTGATCAAGTGTTAAGGAAAGTTGTAAAACTTGATAATGCTAAGGCTTTGTGGGATAAACTTGAAGAACTTTATTTGGATAAGTCTTTACCTAGTAAATTGTTTCTTCATGAAAGATTCTTTAATTTTAAGATAGACCTGTCCAGAGACCTAGATGATAATTTTGATACCTTTAATAAATTGGTATAAGATATTACTAATGTTGGGGACAAGTATCTGAATACAAGGTTTTGATAATCCTTAACTTTATACCTGAAACATAAAGATGTCAAAACTACCATTAAATATAGCACATATACATTGACTCCCGAGGTTGTTACAATTTCTTTGAGAAACAAAAAATTGGAACTTAAATTTGAAAGGCATGGAAAGGAATCTGAGAGCCTGTTTATGATAGGGAGGCCTCCCAACAGGCAGAGTAATAATCAAGATAATTAGAGTCATCAAGGGAATAATAATAAAAACAAGAAAAAAGGGAAAGGAAAGTATAGGTCAAAGTCTATGACGACTGAAAATAGAAAATGCTATGGGTGTGAGAAAATTGGACATTTTATCAAAGATTACTATAAGAAAAAGAATGAACAGGGAGATAAAAAGGTGGGTGAGGGAAATGTGGTTGAACCCTTAAAATATAAAACTATTGATGTCTATGTTGTTACAAAGTCCATTCTTGATTTGAATACTATAAATTTTTCAGAGAAAAATAATCAGAATCAAGAGTGGGTTTTGGACTGGTTGCACTTTTTACATGATCTCTAGGAAACCTTGGTTAGAGAACTATAACGATATGAATGGTGGTGAGGTTGTAATTGGCAATAATGTTGCATGCAAAGTTGTAGGAATTGACAATGTAACTTTGAAATTGAAAATGGACATATCTTTACTCTAGAAAGAGTGAGATATGACACTGATTCAAATAGAAATTTGATTTCAATGGGTAATTTAGATGGCATAGGCCTACAAGTTAGGCTTGGAAATGGTCTGTTAAAGGTGATCAGAGGATCTATTTTTATTTTCAAAGGTATCAAGAGAAATTGTATATATGTCACTAGAACTGAGGTAATTTCAAGTCATATTGCTGAATTCTAAAGGGCTAAAATTGATGCTACTTTAAAGTGACACAACAAGTTAGCATATGTTAGTGAAAATGGCTGCATATTCTAAAAAGGGACGTGTTTGGAAAAAGATGTTATCTCTAAAATCCCTTTATGTGAATATTTCACTTTAGGGAAACATCATAGATTCCATTTCAATGTAGGAAAACATGAAAATGCTGTTGTTGTAGAAAATTCGCATTTTGACTTATGGGGTCCCTCATCCACCATCACTCGTGGAAATAAGTATTTTCTATCATTGATTGATGATTTTTCAAGAAGAGTTTGAGTATTCCTGTTAAAACAGAAATCTAATACTTTTGAAAAATTTAAAGATTGAAATTTTTTGATTGAAAATCAAACTGGTAAAAAGATAAAAGTATTGAGAACTGACATTGGCCTGGAATCTGCAATGTTGATTTTGATCAACTTTGTAAAACTGATGGTATTCTTAGGCATAAAATTGTGCCCTATACAACTCAGCAAATTGGAGTTGCTGAGAGGATGAACATTACCATTTTAGACAAGGTTAGGTGTATGATGGTCAATTCTGGGGTTCCTAAAATGCTATGGGGTGAAGTTGTAATGACTGTAGTATATGTGATTAATAGAACCCTACCGGTACCTTAGATGGCAAAAATCTTGAGTTTGGTCTGAAAAGTTACCAAATTATAGACACCTTAGGACCTTTGATTGTGCTACCTGCTCTCACTAGAGCATTGACATGCTAGAACCAAGATCCCAGAAATGTGATCCCAGAAATGTGTTTTCATGGGATATCCTTAAGGTGTGAAAGGTTACATGTTATGGGCTAAAATCATTAGAGGTTTTAAGATGATCGCAAGTAGAAATGTGACCTTAATGCCATGTATGAGTGAAAAACATCAAGATGATGTTCCTGCCAGTGATAGAGAAAATGTGACCAGACTATAGGTCACCATTTGAGCACATGAATGATGTTCAGGCTGAAAGTGAAATTGAGAATGTTTTTGATTTATATGAACAAGGTGAAGGTACTGTTCAAGAAGATGGTGGAGAGTATGATAATCCCATAAATAATTATTAGTTAACTAGGGATAGAACTAGGAGAGAAATTAGAGAGCCTGCTAAGATGAGAGATTATATATCCTTAACTATTTTATCTTATCAAAACTTGGCCTTTAAAGAACCTAAATATTATGAAGAGGTTGTAAGCTATCAGTTATCTAGAGACTGACAACTTGCTATGGAAGAAGAAAATGAATTCCCTTTTGAAGAATAATACTTGGACTTCGGTCCCTAAACCTTACAATAAGTCCTTAGTTGATTGTAAGTGAATTTATAGTATAAAAGAAGGAAGTCTTGTGAAGCAGTCTGTTAGGTTTAATGCCAGATTAGTGGCAAAAGGGTCACTCAAAAGTCTTGTATTGATTACAATGAAAATTTCTCACCTGTCGTTAAATATACTACCATAAGAGTTATGCTTGCTTCAATTTCTCAATATGATCTTGAACAAATGAATGTAAAAACTGCTTTATTGCATGGTGATCTCCAAGAAACCTTTGGATCTGTGATTGTTTACTTGCTTTTTTATGTCGATGACATGTTGTTANGAATTTGAAATGAAAGACTTAGATCATATTAGAAGAATCTTAGGAATGGATATTAAAAGAAATAGATCCCAACAAATTTTATTTCTGTTTCAATCCGATTATGTGGAGAAAGTGTTATCTAAGTTTGCAATGCATGAATCTAAATATGTCACTTTGTCTCTTGCCAGTCACTTTAAACTTAGTAAAGATTAGTGTCGTGTCGATGAATCTGATGTAAAACACATGCTAAAGGTTGCATTATGCTATGCTGTAGGATCTACAATGTAGACTATGGTCTGTACCAGGCCTAATGTTGCTTATGCAATTATTACTTTGAGCAAGTTTATGGCCAATGTTGGCCCTGAACACTGATCTGCCTTAAAATAGTTATTAAGATACTTGAAAGGGTAATTTAAGTAGGGACCCTTGTAAAGATGGTGTTATTTTAAAAGGTTTTGTAGATTCTGAATCTGCCGGCGATATGGACAATAAAAAAATCTAACACTTCATATATGTTTACATTATGTGGTACTTGTATAAGTTGGAAATCATAGCTGCAATCTATTGTTGCATTGTCCACCACAAAAGCTGAATATGTGGCTGCCACTAAAGCCATAAAAGAATCTTTATAGCTTAAAGCTTTGTTATGTGAATTGAATGAACTCTTTAATCCTGTAATTGTTTATTCAAACAGCCAAAATGCAATACATTTATGTAAAAATCTTGTGTTTCATGAGAGAACCAAACATATAGATGTTAGGATACACTTTATTAGGGATATAATTCGAAAAGAATCTACATTACTTGAGAAAATTCCAACTCAATTTAATCTAGCTGACTTGGGAATTAAGGTACTTCCTCTTAACAAGTTTAAATCTTGCTTGCAAATGTTGAAAATTGAGATTAGTTAATCTTTGTGCTGCTGCAGGTAACTTTAACCACTTGGTGCCGTGATCTTTAGGGCTTAAGAGCATAAGCACATTGTGTACTGTTTCTGCACTAGTTTGTTGATTATTGGCAACAAGGTGGAGATTGTTTGGGCTGTGATGTCAAAAAGGTCCAGTTCAAAAACTGATGGATGATGAAATTTTGGACCTGTCCCAATATGTTGATTAACCATTACTCGATAACTCAAATGAAGAAGCCCATAACCCGAGCCCAATATAAGGTGATACGTGTGCTGTTCTAGACCGTTGATCACTTACTGAAATCAAAGGTGATGATAATATGTATAAAAGGAACTTGAATGGTTGCCCTAATTTTCATTTTTTATTTATTCTTGTCTTGTGTAAAACCCTCTAAAGTCTCCGTGTCTTTCTTGTTGCCTTCATCTTCATTGTGTTATCCAAAAAGTCTGATTTTTGGATAGGGCGATTCCGTGTGAATATTAAATTTAAGTGATTCTTTGAGAGAAAGAAAATGTTGATATATGTGTGGTGGTATTTTTAATCCATTGAAATAGTTACGATTCATTCTTTGAGGGTTAGGGTTTGAGGTTTTACATTTGTAAAGAAGGGTACAATGTTCTGAGCCCAATATTGATTAAATCTATACTGATGTTCGATTTGGTTGTAAATCTGAAAAGAGAAATCTTTACTTGGGGACTTTTCGATTTCTAGTTCTAATAGGGACTGTATAAAGTCGGCCATTGTTTAGTTGGATGGGACATAAAAGAACTTCTCATTAAATAGGTCTAACGGAGCCCTTGATGGTTGGTCATAAAATATAGGATAGTCAGTCCCTGACCACTAAATGAGTTAAAGAAGCAAAATTTGCAGTTAGTCTATTGAAATTAAGAATTCTAAGTTTGTCTTACACAAAAGCATCAATAGATATTGAAGAATAATTATCTACATGGTTCATTTTGATCACATGTACATGCCAATAAGAATAATTATCTACATATGAATTGCTAATAATAAACTGTCACAATTTATAAAATGAAATTTCAATTGTTTAGAATTTTCATTCACGTTTTTCGCAAACGATTCTAAATTGACAATAAGAATACCACTTCAGTTATAATAGCGTGAAAAAATATTTTATAGTAAACTCTCCATATTGAATTGTACGTGCATAGTATATTAGTTAACACATTTAATTATGCACGTTAAACTCCACTGCGACATATTGGTCCACTCGAGATCTATCAGATGCTCTTGTTGAGGCCATTTTACCCAATGTTTAGTCATTTCTGAACCTGCAAAGGTTAACTTGATCCAAGTCACTTCTCAAGTAACTTTTTTTTTTTCAAATTATGGTAAAATTAATAAGGACGAACCTCCATTCTTTTAATTGTAACACCTTCAATGTCAAAACATTTATACATCATATTTAGAACGTTAAATTAGACATACTATCCAATCGTTTTGATTCTGTGACTATGGTACCCCATTGACATAGCGGAAACTTATAGGAAAGATAAAAATTCTCACAAAGAATTTTAAAGAATAGAAACTCAATTTTTTTTTCAAGGGAATGCCGCCTCAAAGGGCTTAGAACGTTTTATATAGTGAAACTCTAAGAAAACTCGGAAAAATTACGTAATAATGAAAAAATATTATTTTTTCCAAAATGGAAAAAATTGAGATAATGATAGATCTTGATTCTCCTAATCAACAGGATCGCTCCCCAATAAACGGAATTCAAATCCGATTTTATTTGATTAAGATATGCCAAAAAAAAATTTACCAAAAAAGGAAAAAATGCATAAATAAGGGCTTAAACGAAAGAATTTGCCTGAAATTAGTCCTACGTCAGGGGCAAATCCTCTGAGTTTCGTTCATTGGCCCGTTTCCACCCAAAACCCATTAAGAAATTGCCAAAATCCGTCACTGCAAAAGGTTTCTGAAAAAAAAAGTAATTACTCAAACTTCTTCCGCCGGTCCCACTTCTCCAAGAACATAAAACCCTTTTACACCGCATCACTCTCCCCCGGCTGAAGAAAATCCGTCCTCGAATTTGGCTGGAGAGTATCGTCATCAGAATTGTCATCGCGATACGGGATAAGGTGCTTCACATTAAAAACATCTGAAGTGCGGATGTGACTAGGCAGTTTCAAACGGTAGGCGTTAGGGTTGATCTTCTCGACAATTTCCAGCAGCCCAATCTTCTTTATTGCAAGTTTGTTATACTCATGAACAGGAATGCGATCTTTGGTCAAGACAGCCCACACGTAATCACCGATCGCAAATTCTACATGATGACACTTGGCATCCGCATCCAGTTTATATTTTGCAGTCGCGGCCTCCAAATGCTCATAAGTTTTGTTGTGGAATGTACACACACGTGATCGAAAACCTGAGACAAATCAAGAGGATAGCGAGGGAGAACACCATAAACCACCTGGAAAAGGCTAAATCCCGTACTGCGGTTAACGACATGATTGTGTGCAAATTCTGCTGGCACAGTTTTTGATCCCCAAGACTTAATCGGTTCGCTCGCCAAACAATGCAACAAATCACCTAAAGAACGATTTACTACTTTAGTTTGGCCATCTGTTTGAGAATGGTAAGCACTACTAAAGTCCAAACATGTGTTCACCAAACGCCAAAGGCTCCCTGTCTGACATGATGGAAATTGGAAGGCCATGTAAGCGATACATCTCGCGAAAATACAGCGAAGTCACATTGACTGCATCCGTAGTCTTTTTACAGGGGATAAAATAGACCATCTTTGAAAAATGGTCAACCACGACAAAGATAGAGTCATGGTCACGCTGAATGCGAGGAAAGCCCAAAACGAAGTCCATGCTTACATCTGTCCATGGCTGAGTTGGAATTGGCAGCGGCATATATAAATCAGCATTTGTCGCTTTGCCCTTTGTAAGATGACACGTACGACACCTTTCAACAAATCTGCCCACCTCCTTGCGCATCGTTGGCCAAAAGTACGAAGCAACTACAAGCTGTAACGTGTTATCACGACCCACATGTCCTTCATTATGGAGCTCGTGAATAATCTTATGGAGGAGACTGCTTTTAGGAATACACAATTGATTCCCTTTAAAAAGGAATCTGTCATGAACCTATACAAAATCTAACGGTACTCCCTCCTACATTTGTTGGATAATTGCTGAAAAGAATGGGTCAGAAACATACAAATCACACAAAGTGTCAAAGTCGAGTACCTCTACTCATAACTCCACTAGCAAGGTTTGACGTCTGCTCAAAGCATCTGCCACTTTGTTAAATGTCCCAGCCTTGTGTTTGATCACAAATGTAAACTGCTGTAGAAATGCTATCCATGTGGCATGTCGAGCGAACACCTTATTTTGAGTACCAAGATGTTTAAGGGCATCATGATCAGTGTAAAGAATAAATTCTTTCTAGAACAATAATGGCACCAACGTTTGATTGCCTGAACAGTCGCATAGAACTCAACGTTATAGGTATAATAGCGAGACTTTGGGTCGATCAGCTTCTCGCTAGAATAGGCCATCGGACGCCTATTCTAGCTGAGGACAACACCAATTCCAACCTTCGACGCATCACAGTGTAGTTCAAAAAGCTGGGTAAAATCTGGTAACACAAGAATAAGAGCTGTGGTCAATTTCTGCTTGATCAATTGAAAGGATTCTTGAGCTTGGGGGCTCCAATGGAAACGTCCAGTTTTGATACAATCTGTGATAGGCGCCATAATGCTGTTGAAGTGTGGAATGAATCTCCTGTAAAAGGAAGCAATGCCATGAATGCTACGAACTTCTGTTACCGTAGTTGGTTGTGGCCATTGATTTACTACTTCCACCTTAGAAATGTCTACTAACAGCCCATCCTTGGACACAACATATCCCAAAAATACTACACGATCCGTCAGGGAAACACACTTATTCATTGCAGCATAGAATCTATTTCTGCGGATGACAAATAAAACTTCTCGAAGGTGCTGTATATGGTCATTAAGGTTAGCACTAAAAACTAGAATATCATCAAAATAGTGACGACAAAATTTACCAATAAACGGGAAGAGAGCTTGATTCATAACACGCATGAATGTACTCGGGGCATTTGACAGGCCGAATGGCATTACTAACCATTCATAAAGCCCTTCTCTGGTTTTAAGGCGGTCTTCCACTCGTCGCCTGGACGAATTCGAATTTGGTGGTAGCCGCTCTTTAAGTCCAGCTTGCTAAACACATATGCGCCACTAAGCTGATCTAGTGAGTCATCCAAACGTGGAATCGAGAAGCGATACCATACCGTGATTTTGTTTATTGTGTGGCTATCCACGCACATACGCCACGTCCCATCCTTCTTAGGGGTAAGTAATGCAGGAACTAGACAAGGGCTGAGACTTTCTCTAATATGTCCCTTGGCCAAAAGTTCTTCCACCTGCCTACGTAACTCTTCATGCTCGTTGGGGCTTATCCTATAATGGGCTCAGTTAGGTAATGTGGCATCTGGTACCAAATCAATTTGGTGTTGGATATCTCGCAATGGTGGTAATCCTGCTGATAGGTCTTCCAGAAAGACTTCATAAAACTCCTCAATTAGTCGCCGAATGCTGTCAGGAACGGTAAAATTTGCACCAACAGATTTGCCAGCTAATATAAACACCACCCCGGACTCCACCATCTCTATCTTGAACTTTACCTGTGTCAATAGATTATTGTTGTTGCTGCCACTCGTAGGGGCAGTAATGGGTTTGGAAGGTAACAACACGATCTTCTTTCCACCAAACATAAAAATGTACATATTGTGTGCCCATCATGATTTGAATGACGATCATATTGCCAAGGTCTTCCCAGTAACAAATGACACGCATCCATACAGACTACATCACACAGCCCTTGATCTTTATGGTTGGTTCCAAAGTCCAATGGAGAAACTCACAAATATACGTTGAGAGACTGTGATATATGTTCCGATTTTACACAAGGCCAACTTATAAGGCTTGGGATGTTTCTCCGTTTGCAATCCCAATTTCTGGACGATTTCTTTAGCCACCACGTTCTCGCAGCTTCCTGAATCAATGACGAATCTACAAACTTTTTCCCCAATAGTGCAAGTGGACTGGAAAATGTTGTTGCGCAGCCAGTCACTATTGCGTCCCTGTGGAGTTAGAAAATATCGCTTCACCACCAGTGCTTGTCCACTGTCTCCAGCCACGATCTCTTCTTCATCACCAATATCGTCTATCCTGCCATCATCATAAATGGGTTCACCATTAAAGTCCTCGTATACCTCATCCATAATAAGCCCATTTCGCGGGTTCTTAGGACAATATGTTTGTCTATGGCCAGAACGACCACAACCAAAACAATGAGAATTTCCACTTGCTCGCAGTGGTGCCTGTTGGTTAGAAGCTTACCGCATAGGTACTGACGAGGTCGAACTAGGACGCGTTGTTAACTGTTGCTGTTGACTACTGCTGGAACTACCCGCTTCGGAAGGCCATAAATTTTGTCGAGACTGTTGTTTCTCAACTTGTAATGCTCGTTGATGCGCTTCAGACACTATCACAGGGTCAAACATATTGAGGAAGTCTTGGATCTGAGGTCGAAGTCCGCCTACATAGCGCGACGCCATCTGCTCATCTGTTTCCACAATATCATTCCTAGTAATCAACATGTAAAATTTCGTGATATAATCTGTCACAGATTTCATACCTTGGCGTAGATTCTGCAATCGTTGATACATTGTCCATACATAATTATTCGGCAAAAAGGCTGTTTTCATGTGTTTTTTTTTTTTTACTTTCTTACAAGACGTAATCTTAGGTTTTCCTAACCTGGCTCTCGTCACTTTAGTTTGCTGCCACCACGCCGCTGCTCGTCCACGAAATCTCGTCGCAACAAGAAGCACACATTTATCAGCAGGAACCTCCTTAAATTCCAAGACCTCCTCCACTGCAGTTACCCAATCCAAGAACTCTTCCGGACTCAATCCA
>CAIGRF010241201.1:17252-30844 GCA_903798235.1 Fraxinus ornus
TTTAGAGGGTGTGTGGTAGAGATTAAAATCAGATTAAAATTGATAATATAGCCGTTATTGTTGACTTTTATTAGACGGGTGGGACCCAATAACGGCCATATTTTCAATTTTAATCGGATTTTAAGCCGTACCAAACAGGCCCTTAATCACATTTTCCTAAAACTCACTATTCAAAACATTGTTTTGACTAAGTAACGACCATCAAACACGGGCTCCTTCGCCTTTTCTATTTTCAGCCCCTGTTTGACATAAAAAAAAAAAAAAAAAAATTTGTTTGGAAAGAATGTGTTTTTGAATAGTAAATTTTGGGAGGATGTATGGTTAAAAATGAGTATAAGAAATAATAGTTGGCAAACATGACTCGATTTTATTTATATCTGTATTATTTTACTCTTTTTAAACTAGATTAGATCGATGGGTCATTTAAAGCCATACAACATTTAGCCCCTGTTTGTTTCCCATTTCTAGAAAAAATTTTACCGTTAAACAGTGGGGCCGCCGAAATATTTGACTAGCATGTGTGATAGTGGGCCCAATAATTTGAAAGAAAAGGATAAAATTAACAAATTTTGGAAGGATTAAGTTTGTGAAAAATTGATTGTGCAACTATGTAAAAAAAAAAAAAGATACGTTCATCAAATGACGCGTCTTAAAAGGAATTAATGAGTTAAAAGGATGTTAAAACACTTTTCTGCACGAGTGTTAAGTAATGTATTTTTTAAATTAATAATTTATGACGTGGCAATGACAAAGACTCCATTCATATATTATTCAAGTAATTCTTATAATAGTCATTCATGCATTTTTTTTTTTTTCAAATGTTTAATGTATAATTATGTTACTAGCATTTAATTTATTTATTCAAGTTTTGGGGCTCTAAAAGGCTCCACAAAAGAATGGTGGACTATTACACCACAATTTCTTGCCCTAGCTAAGCAATAGGCTGCAGCTATGGATTTGAAAATTTTGGATTTTTGACTTTGAAATATTAATTGTGACCACCAAATTGGACTTTTGGTCATAATTCACATTATGCCAAATTTGATAAAAGATGATGAAATATACGTTTAAAAAGTTGTGGATCATATGAGATGTATAATTAAAATTAGTTGTTGATTTTAATTTAGATTAAAATTTTTGACCTCGTTTGTTTCTTATTTTTCATCCATAAAAATGAAAATATGACCGTTATTCATCACATCAAGCCATCGATTTTGAATTTTTATCTCTTGTGTGGGGTCCAATAACAATTATAGTTTTTATTCTCATTTTACAATAAAATGTGAATCAAACGGATCCTTAATTTTAATTTCTACNTACCGACAGTTTTCACTACGAATATCATTACTCTTATATATTTTCACGAATAACAAATAAAGTGGATAAACAGAGACACGTGTTAAAAGGTTAAAATTATTTATTGTTAATGAAATTTGCACCTTAAATAAATATATTTAACACAAATATAAGTGTTAACGTGTACATTACATGCCACCAAGTATCTCTACCATTTACTATTATATAACCTTCAAAGTAAATTTATTTATTGACTCAAAATATCGTAAAAGGCCTGTAAAATAAATTTTTAAAAAGTATTTAAATACTGCTAGACTTGATTTCGGATCTTTAATATCATTCTCGCAGTAGATCCGGATCGACTTTTGTTATAATCTTTGAGTACTCATCATTGGTTTAAAAAAAGAATTAAAACAAATAATGAGCGATGAAATTTATAGTTTTATATCTATTTTTATTTTTATTTTTTTACTTTTTTGTGTCTTATTGATATTAGTGCGATGTGTACACTAATTTACAATGAGTTAGAATAATTGTCACTTACGAGCATCCATCATTATCCACTATAAACATTCATAATGATTATGCAACACATTTTTTTTTTCTATTTTTTTTTTTATAATTCATTAAGATATACTATTAATAATAATGGAGGGAAAATATATTTAAATTTTGTCTATTGATTTTTATGTTTCAGGGTTATTTTAAGCAACCATGCTACAAGTACACTAACTTTGACATCAAGTTTGACACTGTGCGACGTGGCGATATCACATTGGACAGTTTTTGAAAACAACACACTTTCCCACCAAACACAATTTGAATTTACACATGGTGTGAAACTTGATGTCAACAAAACAATGTACAATGAGCATTATTCTATTTCAAGTCCGTGTTTGACAATTATTAAGTTCGGAAATTGGAGGGAAATGATGTTTGAATAATATTTTTTGGAGAATGTGTGGTTTAAAAGTAGATAAATTATTTTGATTTATGTGTAAAGTATTTCAGCGTGAGAATGTGTAGTTGATAATGAGTTAAAGAGAAAAAAAAAAAAGAGTTTTGCTTAGTCTATATTTGACTCTTTTTATTTCAAAACTCTTTATTTTTCATACTTATTTTTAACCAAACATTCACACCATAAACTATTTTGCACGTAAATAAAAAATTTCAATATTTTTTATTCAGACATTCTCAAAAATTCACTATTTAAAAAAATATTTTTCCAACTTGTACACAACATTAAACTTCTGACCGCCAAGGAGGGTTCTAGATCTAATTAATATGCATAATTGGCTTGTATAATTTTACTACCTAAGAAGGCACATTTTCCTACCAAGAAAACTCCCTAACATGTCGTCGATTAGCTAATGAAAAAACACATTTTAGCTTCTATTTGGTGGTCATTTTTTTGAAAAAATATCATTGTAAATAATAATTTTTTGAAAGATGTGATTGAATCGATAAATTTATTTATTTTTGAAAATAATGAAAGACAAACACATGCTTAATGGTTGTCAAAGTGGAATAAGTTCCATAGTAGTCTAAACTTTGAGTGATTTAACCCAAAAAAGAGAGAGAAAAAAAGGTCTACTCTTTGAGTGTCCCCATAATTCCATGATGTCATGGGCCGACTGACAGAACCAATATTGGGTCCCACATTTTACTCCACTGGTAAAATGGGCCCATTTGTCCACGTTCTTTTCCCCATCATACGCATCTGTTTCAAACAGAATCCAATACTACCTCCGTCTCCGTGTACAATCACCGAAAATCATAGCTGCTGTGCCAAGCGTGGGCCTATAATGTTTGACCAATAAGAATTATTTAAATTACTTTCATTTTTCCAATTTTTCCAAATCTAATTGCAAAATGTTCACTCTTAAATTGTTGCTTAATATTGTGGTTGCCTATAAAAAAAAATAACCCAACCTTTTTAATATATATATATATTTTTCAAAATTTCATGGATTAAATGGAATAAACTTTTGATGTATTATGGTGAAATTCATTAAAAAAAAAAACCTACAATACGTCAATACCGATGCATTACAACAGCTATCGTTAAAAATAAAAAGTAAAAATTTCGAATGAAATTGAATTTTTCGTTAATTTTATTAGAATCAAGAACCGGAACGGAACCAACCAATTATCAATTTTAATATTCATAATCGATTAGAATGTGAGTATAAATGGACAGATTTCGATCCGATTTTAAATTTATCCAATCATCTTGATAACTTTTATCCATTTCTAAATTTGAGGCTATAAATTTTTAAAGTAGTATTGAATGATGTAAATAATAATATTCCAAAAGTGTAATATGGGATGAAAATATTAGTCCCAATATTCAACTTGCAACAAATTGTGGAGAATACTCCATTATTTTATTCTCTCATCTCTTATTTTATTACAAAGGCCCGGAAAAAGGTCAAAAGTAGAAATATGAAAAAATAATAGAATTGGTTGGTGGGGTGGGGTAAAATTTTATTGTATGGTTGGGAGTAAAGGACACACAACATCTAAGTGCGTTGGCGATTGAACCAAAACACATTGACCATTGACCAAACTCTCTCTAAAGAGTAAAGACTAAAGAGGAATCCATTAACTAACCTGCTTACGTCAGTTCTTCTACATAATAAACAGCCACATTCACACCACCAACCTTTCTACTTTTTACCTTCATCACTCTCCCTCTCTAAAACTCGTTCTTTCCTCTCTCTCTCTCTAGAAATCTACCATTGAGTTTGATAGTTCGATGGTGAAGATGGTGAGGGACGATTTGTACATATCAGTGCCTAGTTATTTTAGGTGCCCGATTTCTCTTGATGTGATGAAATCCCCTGTCAGTCTGTGCACGGGTGTGACGTATGACCGAACCAGCATCCAGCGGTGGTTGGATGGTGGTAACAACACCTGCCCCGCCACCATGCAGGTCCTTCAGACAAAGGAACTTATCCCCAACCATACTCTACAACGTCTTATCAAGATCTGGACTGAGTCTGACTCGGTCCAAACTCTGCCTCTAAACGTACAGCCACCACATCAACCCAGCTCGCTCACTGAAGACCAGATTCGTCAACTCATCAACCAACTTGAAAATGAGCTTCAGAAGATTGATAAGGATTCTAGTTTCCAAGTCTACAAAATCACATCCAGAATTTTGAGGCTGATTTTATTCGCAAAGGAAGTGGAAGAAAACGGCAAGTTCTTAGCCTCAGCCGGCGCTAGGCTTTTACCATTGCTTATTGCAGCTCTGGGCAATAAAAAATTGGTGAAAGATCTCGAGGTATTGGAGAAATTTGTTCAGTTATGTAATATAATCTTACAACAGCCAGTAAAAACTGATTCAGAAGAAGGACGATCAAATTCCCCTTCGACCACAAAAATTGATATTGGGAAAGATTTCAAATCTTCAATGATTATGGGACTTTCACAAGGGAGATCAGAATTAAGAATCGCAATTGCCAAACTTCTCGAAATCACATCCAATTTGTATTTGGAAGTGAAGAATTTGATATCAGAAGATGATGAAATATACTCAGAATTACTAAGATTAATATCCACTTTGGATTGTAATCCAGATGCCATGGATTCTTCTCTGTCTTGTTTAATCTGTCTAGCATTGGCAAAGAGAAACCGGGATAAAATCGTGCGCAATGGCGGCATAGGAGTGTTGGCAAAAGCTCTATCTGAATCAGAATTGAGCGTTCCATTGACAGAAAAAGTGCTTAAACTCGTTGAAATGGTGTCGACTTGTAAAGAAGGGAGAGTGGAGATTTGTAGGAATGAAATTTGTGTAGAGGCAATCGTGAAGAAGGTTTTGAAAGTATCGAATGTGGCAACTGAGCACGCAGTGACAGTCTTGTGGTGTTTGTGTTGTTTGTTTGGGGATAAAAAGGCACAAGAATGTGTAACAAAGAGCAATGGAATGGCCAAGATTTTGGTGCTTATGCAGAGCAATTGTTCGTCAGCAGTTAGGCATATGTCGAGTGATTTGCTTAAGATTTTCCGATACAAATCCAAATCTTGTTTTCTTTCTTGTTACGATACTAAGACTACTCATATCATGCCATTTTGACTACGCACGGCTTTGGATTTGTATGTTGTAAGGAATATATAAGTTCTAGCTGGGAAGTGATGGAGTCGCACATTTCAGTACTACTCTCTTAACTTCCCTTCGCTAATCCTGCCATAGCATCCCCTCCATTTGTAAATGAAAAGAACAAAAGCAGCAATTTTGTTGACTGGAAAAAGATAGGAATGGTATTCATTTGATTTCCGTATATGATTTGATTGATTACATCCAAACCCTTTTGATTTGATGTCTCTTCAAATTTAGTCCACACATCAATTGGTACCTTTTTTTTATTATTATTATTAAATGGGGTGAGACCGTGAGGCAGGATAAATTGACATAACTCAATCCCTGTTGTAAATTTCAAAGCAAGTGGGCAGCACAAATCTTGATAGGATTGAATGGGACCTTTTGTGATGGATTATTTATCAAACGTGTTAGATGTGGAATCCCTCCTTTCCTCTCTACCTTTCGTCCATTACATAGGCAAGTGGGCTGAAATAAGCTGCTTTAGCGATATAAATATGAAGTGTTTCGACCTAGAAATTTGTGCAATCGTTCGTTTGCTGAAATTCGATTTATTGGAGTCACTTGCGGTGAATCATGTGACGCTTAGACCTGTGTTCTAAGATATCTTGTAATCCTCTTTGATTAATTGATTTAGACGATGTTATTGTCTAGGGAGAACATTCCATTTGTTGTGTCATAATGATGTTTCCTTATGATATCTCCTGTAATCCGATTCCAACCGCATCAATTGGGTACGAGAACAGGGCATCGAGCTTATCTGTCTTACCCCCTGTTTGGCCCCCATTTTGGGGTGTTGAAATTTTTTGAAATAATGATTGATGGGAGAATGTGTGGTAGAAAAGTTTTGAATTTATGTGTAATATTGTTTTATTTGATGAATGTGTGGTTAAAATGAAGAGAAAAAAAAATAATGTAATGTAATGAAAAAAAAAATGGGACCAAACGGGAACTTAATTTCTTAACTGTTTTTGTGACTAAATCAAAAGGAAAATCAAACTCATTTGATGTATGATCCCAGATTGACAACAATAAAATGTATTGATTATTATTATTATTATTTTTTTGACACGAATGCCATAAGCTATCATTAGATCAAGAAATTTATTTATTTTTCCCTGAAAACAAGGCATCCTTGTTGCCTGGGATAATCAAGAGAAATGATTTATGGAGTACGACAAATCTGTGTGTTCAAAATCCTGAAAAAAAGGTTGATTATAATAAATGACTGTCAATATCTATACCATTTCGGATCAATGAAGGTTTTAGCAACTTGGCTCAACATTAATTTGAGAAATCTTGACCACGAAATGGGACCAACAGACAACTTGAAATTCAGAACGAGAAGAAGTCTCTGCTTAACCTCCCATTAAAATTATAATCCATTTTTATCTCTTTTTTCATTAATTAATCACACGTTCTTCAATAAAATAATTTTATACGTAAATTCAAAAGAAAAATCTTTTTTTTTTATTTAAATCACACATTCTTTGAGAAAAAAAAAAAAAAAAAAAACTCTATTTCAAAAATTATAATCGCAAATAATGGGGGCAAACTTAAAACCATTAAACTATTTCTTATAGATAGTGACAAGGTGCCGCAATTGCTGGCACGGTGCCTACTTCCTTCAATCAATTTTTGCTTCGCTATTAAGAACTTTCCGTTTCAATTAAATTTACTTTAATTGATAAAACCATATTATAATTAAAAGTGGATAATGACGATTGGTCTAAGTGTGGTTAAATAGTTGATAAAAATTATGGATCTCATAAAATATGTGGTTATAAATAGTTTGGAAAAAAACAAATTTTAAAAGATTTGGCCCAGACATGAGCTTAGTATTTTAGTAGTCACTTTTGTCCTTGGTGATGACTGTCCAACGGGGATCGTACGATTGTTTGAGATTTCTCAATTATCGTGACTTTAATATCATTAAAGAATACGTTAGAAAAAGGATCTGTTTGACCATACCAATAACCCAACACATTTTGAGAATACGACCAAAAAAAGATTTAATTGTATATTATTAAATTGATATAGTAAAAAATTTATGGGATCTTGAAAAAGTGGAAGTCACTAAGAAAATGAGGTTGGATTAGTGCAAATTGATGGATTCAATGGTTCGGTGTTGGTTACTTTGTATTCAATTAATTGAATTTGATTTATTTATTTATTTTTTTCGTATAGAGAGAGAATAGTTGGCAATTCAAAAAGGTAGAATAGATGGTTCTCTAAGCATTAGAAATTCAAGGTTGGTCCGACCCTACACTTTTTCTCATTTGTTCTTTTCCCAATATCATACTATTTTTGTTGTTTTTTTGTTTCTTTAAATATATTTTGGGTTTACATAAAGTTTATTGGATCTTGCGTATTACTCATAGAATAGCGAAGATTTTGGGATTGATTATTTTGTAGAAAATATCGTCAGTTGTTTAGTGGAGGGTGTTTCAATCTCTTTATCAAATAAAATATTGACCTTCTCTTTACACTTCCTTAATCATGATATGAATTCATAGTTACAATGAATTGTGAAAATCATTCTAAAAGCGTTTTCAATTGCAATATACTCCATACCTAATGGAAATCGTAGAAAATCCCTCAATTTGAAACCTTTTGGACGCAAAAACTTTGCCGCCGTCAAGATCCTTCGAATTTTTCATTAAAAAGGGTAAAAAAAATGTCAAAATTAAGAAGGTATAATTGCAATTCCAATACCCTTTTTTTTTACTACTTAAATCCACATTTTTCATACGCGCCACCTACCATTCCAAATATTTAAAACTTTATTTTCCACTCCCACCTCACTTTTATGTATTTTTTGACATAAAAGAATTGAAAATAATTTTGGAATACACGGTACAAATACATATAAGACCTCCCTTTCCAATAGGGTTTCAAATATCCCCTCTAATTGCCCTTTAATTCTCAATTTATCAACCCATATGGCGTATGCAGTTTCCTAAATATTTTGAATAGGGGTTTTTGTGGGTTCGGTTTACAATTTTATTTTTTCTTGGCATAATTATAAGATGTAAAAGATTCTTAAAATATCAATATTTTCTGTTTCGGCAATCTTGAGTCTGGTTTCAAATTTTGTATCATGGATTTTTAAGAATTTGATATTTCGTAGTTTGTTATCGATTGTAATCCCAAGGGTTTGTTTGATTTTTATCACATTTTCTTGTACCTAGGGTTGTTGGTTAGCCAAGAAAAAAACTTGAGTTTTTGCCTTTTTCTACTGTAAAATTTTTCATTATTGTGCTTTGAGATAGAATTTTGGCTCACTTTTGAAGATTTTCTTGGAAATTGTATTTTTCACATGTAAACTAGGAAATGCTAGCTGCAGATTATCAACAGACATCATCACCATTTGGCATCGGGGATTTGGGGCATACAAAAAATTTGGATTTAATTTGTAAATAAAAAGTTTGGATACTGAAATTGCAATTATTTCTTTTTAATTTAGGCATTTTTTTTTTACTATTTTTAACGGAAAATCTGACAGATCTTGACATAATGGAGGCTTTTCACACAAAAGATTTCAAATACTGGAGTTTTTCTGCGATTTCCAATAGATGGGTATATCGCAATGAAAAGATTTCTAGGGAATTTTTTTGCTGTTAATCCTAAAAGATTTCAAGAATTATAAAAATAGATATCCACTAAGCAACAGAAGTTAGGCTCAAGTCCATCGAAACAACGTGAGCAAAAGCTTTAAAAATTGACAATTTAGAAACACTGTATATTTACTTTCACCTCATCTTCTGGGGAACAAATGTCATCTCCTCACGCTTTTTGGTGCCCAACTTCCTCTTCGCCACTTACATGCTCTCTTGTCCTTTCCAACTTTAAGCTCAGTAATTTGCTTCTCATTAGGTGCAAAACCTGCTACTTCATTATCTTGATTTTTCTTAATCAACATTCTCTTTGTTATTCCTGAATCTTCATTATCCTCGTCATCTCCTTCTCCAAGTAAACCAAAAGCACTCAATCCATTATTGCTTCCACCTTTCTTGGCCTTTCCTTTCTTTTTACCAGAAAATTTTGAAACCGGAGCCTTAGTGCCATCGCCTTCTTCATCCTTTGTGACCTGTAGCTCACCATCATCATCCTCCTTAGGTTCTATTCTCTTCAAATTTCTCACTTTAACCTTTTTGAAGGACTTTACAGGTAAAATCATCATCCTGCAATACAAGCAGCGTTGACGCTCACATTCCAGACTAGGGCGACACCATCGCGTCAATTTTACTCTCTTCGGAGCCAAACAACAACACAAGCTGTTAACACCAAACAATGTATGCTGACGGTCTTGATTAATTATTCCCATCAGAGTATTTTAGAGATGTCGAGGTCTCGAAAGTCCGTAAAAATCTAACCTCCGAACCCTTATTTTCAAATGTCTTAAAAAAAGAACAAACAATTAGAACACATTATATTGCTGTCAAAACCAGATATAAGAATAAATATATAAAATTGAAAAAAGCCTAAATGAATAACATGCATCTTTGGTTGGTTGGATGATCAACGCCAGAATCTCGACTCAGATTAAGATACGATTTTTAGCAATATAAGTGATCACAGTTCAAATTTCGAATGACCTCCACATCAGACATACACAAAGGCTTTCAAATATCAATAAAACTACAAATCCAACGTGACCGCCTCAATAAAAAAGGTCAGCAACACATACAAATTTATTTACCAAAATCACTTTAAATAAAACTAATAAACAAATAACGAACGATATAATTCCCATAGCATCATTTCATCACAAGTCAAAATAGAAATTCAACAAGAAGTATGCACTATGCAGATATCTAGCTATACATTTACATATTTATACAACTGAACAAAAATCAAAATATAATTCAACAATACGTATCTTCATTCAGTCAGCTGCATTTGCCAGCATTTATCTAACATCAATTCATGAACAATGAAAGCCAAACACCAATTCATGAACTACGAATCCACTCACAGCCACCAAAATCACGCATGGTCAACAACATCCAAAACTAAACTAATTGCTTTGAACAACTTTGAAGCATCTCAGTAAAGAAACAATCTCTAGGTGCTAAATATCAAATATCAAATTGAATCCAGGCTTTAATTATAATTTCGAATTTTGAATATCAAATTTCACCATCATGAAAGAAAGAATCATCAGGCAGTGCAGTGAAAACCACCGACTACCGAATTTCGAATTTCAAATATCAAATTTCAGAGTTTAAATCAATTTTTTTTTTAATCCTGGATGAACGAGCCCATAATTTTACATGATAAATCAAATAATCAAAACCCCAAAAAAAAAATGTAATTAAAACAGAGAATCCAGAAAGATCAGAAAACAAACCAATGGATTTGGCGAACCAGAGCGTAATGGGTAAGGAAAGGTGGAAGAAATCCCTGCTAAGAGAGGGGAAAATAGCGACGTGAGAGCGGTTACGAGAATGAGTGGGTCTCGCTAGGGTTGGAATAGGGGGAAGAATTGGGCTTATGTTTCCGGATGGTTTTTCTGGGCCGAGTACTTTAGTCCTATTGGACCTTAATTTAGTATACGGTGAGACTGACACATATAGCACTAAATGATTATGGTCACTGAAATTTTTGTGATTTAAAATTAGTCTCGTGAACACAGTGGAAGATTATCTTTTTTCATTACATTGATTACATTCTTTAATATGGCATTTGTTATATTTTCTCAACAAACCTCATCCTAATTCCTCAAGTATTCCATGGAATAAATCCAAAGGGTTAATTCATTGACATCTGTAGTTATTACAATCCATAATTTGATATCAATATATTGTTATCTAGAATTTGAGTGTAACATTACCTATAAAATGTTGCCGGTGACATATTTGACACACTTCATGCGATGTTGCTTGTAGTTTTTTATTATTATTTTTAAAATAAAGTATGTATTATTTGATTTCCTTATAAACAAAGTATAATGTAAAAATTCCACTGTAATCTCTCATCTATAATCAATGTCGTAACTAATTTGATATCATGAAATTCAATAAACCTACGATGTAGTTCTGGAAACGAGCTTTGAGATGACCTAAGCGATTTTTTAATTCGGCTAGAGTATGATCGTAGAAATTTTTTTAAAGTTAGCTTGTTATTGAAATTGTCGAAATACCAATTTGTAACGGCATATTTTGACAAGTCGTAATATTTGCTACGATTGACCATTTCGCGTGCCGTTAACATTGTAGAAAACTAGGTCTTGAGCACATGCTTTGCTAGATTCCTGATTGGATGAAGATGAACCCTATTATGTATTTATTTTAATTTAGACTAGTACTTATAACAAGTTCAACTTCCTTGTAAATAGTTCCAAACATGCAATATTGTATTTTTTATATATTGACCAAACAAATTGCTTTATTTAATATTATTTAAGGGTACAGTTATTTCCATTCACATTTTTTATATATCTATTCCATTCTAAGTTCATCCCTATTAAATTTTTTGAAAAAAAATACTATTTGCATCTACGTCATATTCCAATATTATCTTTATTAAATTAATTCATTTAAATACTATATATCCATATAAAATTATGTTGTTTGTACATTACCCCTTACACTCCATTTGACAAATGGACGTGGCTGAAAATTTTTAAACCAAAACCGAATGGGTAAAACATGCCCAAATAAAAATATCCCAAGTATCAATTTTACCTCATTTTCTTCCCTTCGTAATGTACAACCCCCGAATCGAAATGTAAAATCTCATTCGAAGTTAACCGTGCAATAAAATCGAATGAAGCCTTTTCGACGCCGACATCGGAACATGCCACACATCCACCGATCTGACCACTACCACACTGAACTTGTGGTAATTGAAACTCTCTCATGCTATAAAACCTTTGAATAAATCATCTCAATATTCAACTGGTCGAAATCATGCCGGACAAATGTATTATCCATTTGTGAAAATGTGTTCTTTGCTATGACACGGTTGTTCTATGTATTTAGTTGGTTTAGTTCGAAATATTTCGGAGAATGTTTTCTTTGCTATTTTTTAGTTATTCTATTTGTTTAGTTGGTTTGGATCGAAATAATGGTAGATATGTCAGTATTTTTGTACAAATCAAAGAGTAATACAAGAAAGTTTCGATAGTGGCATGCTGTAATGTGGAAGATCTGGTTTGCGAAAATTTGATAGAATATCATGTTTGTTTCTGAATGTTAATGTGTGCTAGTATTCGTAAACTCATCTTTCCAAATGGGTGGCTAAAATATTGTGCTTAACTGTGAAATATTATCTTGTATAAATCTAGAATGAGTTTTGTGAATGAGTTTATGATACTTGAATTGTTAACTTGTTGCAGAGAAACAAATTGTGAAAGATTTTGGTGATGAGAATTTGGTAAAATTCGAAAATGACAACATGATGGACAATTTGAACACATTGGATAATGATATATCAGGAGTGGATGTTGTGATTGTGCTCGAGATTTGGACCAATTTCAAGGATGAAAGGGAAATGTTCGATTTTTATAAAAGATATGCCTACGATGTAGGTTTTTCAGTTCGAAAACGAAATTAAAAAAGGATGATGATGTGGTTATGAGATATGTTACATTGACATGTAGTCGTGAAGGTCGCAGAACAAATAATACAAGTAGTTCTTTGAAACCCCAACTAACCATTAAGACGGGTTGTAAGGCCAGACTGACTGCATCTTGTGATATGTGTGGAATTTGGAGAATTAACACTATCCATCTTGAACATAATCATAAAACAAGTCTTTCGAAATTAAGGTTGTATGGATGTAACCGAGATCTGACTGCACATATGAAACGACGGCTTAAAGTGAATGATATGGTGGGCATTCCTTGCACAAAAGTTGCAACTCTGCAGTCCTTGAAGCGGGCAGATATGAAAACATGACTTGCTTGGAAAAGGATTGTCAAAATTATGTTGAACAAGTGATTCTCAAAGTGTTGAAGAATTTGAACAAAGTGGGTTCCTCGCTATTTTAAAACTACTTTCTGGGAAGGAATTTCAACAACCCAATGCAGTGAGAGTATGAATGCATTCTTCAATGGGTATGTAAAATCGAAAACATCGATGTAGTAATTTGTTGAACAGTACGAGCGAGCATTGAGAAATAAGGTTGAGAAGGAGTTTCAGGCCAATTTCAGATCTTATTCCCAAATTTTACCATGCTCAACAAT
>CAIGRF010241201.1:56212-70441 GCA_903798235.1 Fraxinus ornus
CAACAATGTCTGGAAGCACCAACTTGACTCTATTGGCAATAAGTTTAGCAACACATTTATAAATAGTATTGCAACAAGAGATAGGCCTAAATAAAATCATACTAATCTAGGTTAGAGCCATATTTTAGTAAGCTTTCTCACTCAATAACACAAATCCTTCATTGCCTTCTCCCACTTCTTCGATTTCATACTAGATGATTCTTTCATGGGTGGGTGTGTATTAAAAGATTACTTATGAATCAATACTACTATTTATGAAAGAACCCCTTCATAAAAGAAAATCGTTGAATTGTGGACTTAACATGTTCTGATAGACGATATATATTTTCTGCAATGAAACTGGAGATCAAAATGTACCGTAACTCGGTAGCGCCTTCGAAAGTCACCACCTGATCTCAAATATCAAATCTTGAAGCATGCCGGATTAAATAGTATATCCAAATTGTTTTGTAGTTTCGAGGAAAAATTATATATGTGTGACAAAAATTTAGGGCGAGCTTAATTAATTATTTAGGATTTTCAACATGTCAGGGAATTTTTTATTCCTACCAATCGACATCTGAAATAAAAATCTTCTCATTTTCCAATTACTTAGGGTTGATAGGCATCACTTGCAACTTCTTTGTGAATCTTGATCCACCTGCAAATCAAGATTTTTATGACTAATCAAGATCATTAAGTAGGTAAGACAAATATATGTTCACATGCTCACAAAATTTTGTCTAATTAATTAATCAGAATCCTGGTTATTAATTATGCTTAGTAAATATTAATCATGCTTAGAAAATTAGTTCCAACAAAAAAAATTTTAAATTAATTAATTAAAAGATGACAGCATTTGAACATTTGGGGTTACTTTTTCTTTTTCCATTTTTCTTACGTATACTCTCCATAACCTTACATCGAGGTTAAGATTTAAAAGCATGTCCAGGAAGTGTTTATAATCAATTTAATTTATTTAATGAATGGTAAATAAGTAAATAGTATTTTTGTACATCTTACGAAATGTATGAATAAAAAGTTGTTTGAGTATTTATAAAAATAAAATTTTATTCTTCTTTTGTCCGTTGCAAGAAAGATAAAGTCGATAATAGTAAACAAGGGGGTCATCTTAATAGTTAATAATTATACTAAGGCCTCGTTTGGCCCATTTCTTAATTTTTTTTTAAAAAAAATATTCACTTTTACACGTAACTCAAAATTTTTTAAAATATATGCTTTAAATTAAAATCAACTTTTAAAAATCTTACAAAACAAAGGCTAAATCAAATATTGAAACCAAATAAAAGCTACATCTTTTGAAATTAATTGAAGAAAGAGGAAATCGAGAGAGGATTGAGTGGAGATATGCCTATTATTTCTGCAATCTGCCTTTTTTAATTCTAACTTTAATTTAGTCATGCATAAAAAAATGTTCAAAAATAGATATCCACATATTAAATACAAATATAAATATATACGTAAAACCAAAACCATTCAAAAATCGACAAAATTAACATATATACTCTCTTTATACAGTCTTGTTCTTGACAGTCCCTCTTCTCTCTCTCTCTTCTTTCTCTATCTCTCTATATCGTCTTGGTTTGAACAACTTCATTACCAAAGGAATCGAGTTTGAGTTTTCAATAGCTAGAGGTTAGTTTCCATTACTCTTATGTATGTATGAAATGTGCATGCGGCATGCCCTCGATTTTGTTCAGTTTCTTTGTCGTAAACTTGCTGTGAATCTTTCATTTTATCGTCAAGATTGATTTCATGAAGACGTTCTTTTAACTTTGGTCGTTAAGTTCTTAAAGAAAGTGACATATTCGCGCCAGAAATATTGCTTTAAAAGAAAGTATTATGTGCGTTAGTTCCCTTCATTTTTATTTATTTTTGAGCGCTATGGTGATCTCTTGGTTGGTACGCAAGTAAGTCGACTTGATAAGTGATCTAGTGGATGAAGTCTTCGTTCATCCTTCAATCTGCTTCTATCAGAATTATGAAGAATGTGTGGAATGGGTGAAGTTTCTTCGCTAAATAGTTAGGGTAAAGTACTTTTACTAAAGATAAGATTCGGGATGTCCAATTACTAGTTAATCGATTCTTGAACGACACGAGGAAGACAATCATAAAACACAGAGAGTGCATTTGATTGCTACCATGAAATTTGTATGGAAGAAAATAAATTCTAAACAATTTAATTATCCAGAACTTGTTTGTATGGAAATTCTTAATTAAATGTATTTGATTGATTTAGTTTTCAACTTAGAAAATATTATACTAGTCCGTTTTTTATTGATGTGTAGATAAGAGGGGGAGAAAGAGAGGGCGAATTACCTAGAAAATAAAAAATCACATTTCCTTAAAGAAATGTTTTCCTTGTTTTTCAGAAAACTATGTTCACATGATCAAAAGTTGAAAAATATTTTATATGAAAAAAGTTGTCAATCAAACGCTCCAAAAGCAATAATTAGGATGGAAAAATGACATTTTTCATTGAAAATAAAGTCAATCAAACACATTCTAAGTATATCTTCATCATTACGCCAGTTGATAAAAGCTCGAGTCTCATGAAATATTGATTAAAAAATTAAAACTTTGATCAGATGAAAAATTGGCAAAATTTTATCAAACAAGTAGCACTTATTTTATTTTATCAAAATATGTGTAAATCAAAAATTTCCATTTTTAAGGCGAAGCAAGAGAATTGGTGGGGTCATGAAAAAAAATTGATGAAATAGGAAACCAATGCAAATAATTGAGCAAACAATGATTTGCCCACGTTCACGTGCATATGTTTGTATTAAGAGGAAAGTCATTTGTACCCGGAGTTTTACACTCCGGGTTACCCGCCCCTCACATAAGTGAGGGGCCCACCACTGCCCACCTTGAATTAAAAAATTATGCCCCCCCTATTGTGAGGGGGGCAGTGGGGCCGAGTAAACCTGAGGGTAAGCCCTCAGGTACGAATAGAAAGACCCCGAAAATTTTGAACGTGCGAATATGAGGAAACCCGCTATGAGGGCTTATCGTTTTTCTCGTTTTCATCCAGGTACCAACTCATTAGAGCTCACAAGAACAGCCTCGGAGGAAACTGCAATGACCCGCCCCTCACATAAGTGAGGGGCCCACCCCGAATATAATAATTCTGCCCCCCCTATTGTGAGGGGGGCAGTGGGGCCGAGTAACCCGGAGTGTAAAACTCCGGGTACGAATAGCAAGGCCCTTGTATTAACCTCTAATTCTTCCCCAACTTTCTTCCATGCATGATGATGCATGTGCATAGCTACGATATATAACTCTTCTAACATGTTTGGCGAAGCTTTAATTTTAACTTGGCCTCGTAAATATTTTTTTTATTCATACTTTTCGTAGAATTCAAAATTTATTACTTTCACTTTTTGTAAGATACATCTTATACTTAAAAGTACTTCCAAACATATGTCGGTAGCAAAATCGAATTTTTATGCAAGTATAATCACCCATTCATGCCTGTGGGTCGCTTCATAGATATTGTTATTCAACCTACATAGCTTCTCTATCTAATTGCAACTTGCAAAGTGATGAACACACAACATTTTCTAGATTTTTTTTTTTAAAAAAAAAAATTATACGCATTTTTCAATTTTAGAAATATTTATTCAACTATATTTTAGATATTCAGCACGTATTCGGGAATTTTCTCTAGAACAGTCGGAAGTGGTATCCTAAATTAAGTCCATATTTGGTACACATTAAAATTTTCATTTTCATTATTCTATTCATTTTCAACTGCACATTCTTCAATAAAATAATAGTTTACATCACATCAATAACTTTTCATTCTTTTTTAACCACACATTCTCTATTAATCTACTATTACAGAATACATTCTTTCAAAATAATGTGGCTCAAACACACCCTTAGAAAATTTGTGTAAAACCATTTTTTCTTATGAATGTATTTTATGTCTAGTCCTAGAAGTATTAATTTCAGAGCCGCCGACATGATATAAAAGAGAAAAGTCGTCTAATCGCTATATCAAACACATCGTTCCTACTTTAGGCGAACTTGTGAATACTCAAATGCTCAAAATTATAATCCGAAAAATAAAAATATTCCTTCTCTTAAATCGTTTCCACTTCATGTGAAACCCTTTCTGGATCCCTTTACTATTTTCATTATACAAAAACTTTCACACCCAAGTTGATAATTTGTAGTAAATGTCGTATTTTTTTATTCTTTTCATTATTTATGAATCTGTCACGACCCTTCTGTATTATGATGAAATATGGACAGATTTGTAATTTCATAGTAGAATGTAGCTAATTTTAATAAAAATGAAAGGTGGAATGTCATTACAACAAGTCCAAAATGAAGAATTCAAGAAATCGATGACCAACATGATTCTCATATTTGTACATCTTTGGATCACACGCCAACATTTGTGCATACATAAACCTTTCATGCAAGACATTGTGGAAAATCGCACACATCAGTTTCTTGTTTGAGATTATATTTAAAAATGAAAATTGATGTTAAATTACTTAAAAGTTTTGTTAACCTTTCACACTTAATGCATTTCTTCTCAATAAACTATGACTAAAGAAATTGAATATATAAAAAAATGCGGGGTATATCTTATCGTTACTATTCAAATTAGAATCTAATGAGGTTGAAGACAATGTGACCTTAATTCGTCAAGAATCAAAAAATCAATTATGTCACAACTTCAGCAGATAAGGACGAAAGAATACAAATTGAATTTTCCTCTTTCCAACTTTATAAAATTTTCGTCATGAATTAAGAAATTCATTACGGAACGACTTTAATAGATAAAGGCGAAAGAAAACAAATCGAATTTCTCTTTTACCAACTTCGTAGAATTATTTATTTTAGCTCCACAAGTTTTAGTTGTTATCACTTCCCTTCCTTTCTTTTTCAAATTATATAGAGATGTATTAATGAAGGTGCAATTATTGGTACGAGGTGGTTGAACATCAAATGTTTCATAAATAAAATAAATCCTAATCAAATTCATGCAAGAGTATATTTGAAGTGGAAATTACATGGAAGTCTACTTTTAAAAATTACACTTCAAAAATCAAATGTAACGTTCGTTTATACAAAAATCAGATAATAATATAATTTCTTAAATATTAATAAAAATCTTATAAAAATAATTTAATCTACATAACTACTCCACCCCCACCCACATCCAACCCAAACCCAAACCCTAACCATAAATCATTTTCATTTATATTTTCTCTATCAATCCTTTCCGTCGTCTCTCTTCTACCGCCGTCGAGAGACCCATCGTCGTCGTATAGCCACAGCAGCATCGTTGGAAGCCACAACAGTAACATCGAGCTCAACGGGCGACGACAATGCTGTTGTGTGCTACATTACTGCAAAAAATGCGTTATGCTTTGCTCATCGCGCGGCGCCTCGCGCATGACACACAGAGCTTACAACGACGTCGCAGTCTGTTGTGGACTTGATAAGGCAGTGGTAGTGATGACCGCATCGGCATCAATTTTGGTTATGGTAGCTGTGGTGGTGTGGTGTGTGGAGATGGTGGTTGTGATTTTTGGCACAGGAGGTGGTACTGTTTTTTTTTTTTTCGCTGGCCATGACGTTGATGGTAAGATGGTGGTGGTGGTGCGAGTGGCGGTGACGATGGTGGTGGTGTTGGTGGCAGTGTTGACATTGACACTGACACTGACACTGGTAGTGGTTTGTAGTTGAATATGGTAGTTTGTTGGAGGTAGTGTCAGCGGTGACACAGCTACGTAGGGCAATGGTGAGGTGGTGGTGTTATTTGATTGATTGCGACCAATAAATAGATAAATTGTAACCAATAAATAATGTGTGTCCTAAGAATTTTTTAATTTGTGACCAAAAATTTGATAAATCTTGACTGTGTAATAAATTATGACTTATAAAATTTATAATTTGTGATCGATCAACAAATTGTGACTAATGAAATTTGTGATTTGTGACGGTGAAATAATTTGTAGCCTATAAAAAATTTATTCGTGATCGAAAAATAATTTGAAACCAAATTATATAGAATTGTAACCTTAATATATTTAATTAATAAAATATATGTTTAATTAATTAATTTATAAATAAAATTTTAAAAAAGTGAGATTTGAATTTTAAACCTTAAAAAANTTAATATTTGATTTTTGGAATTTTAAACTTTGTATCTTAGTTTTAAAATGACTGATACTTCCCTGTTTGGTCTGGATTAAAATATAATTTTAATTCAAGTTAAAGTTAAACAATCAATATTAACCACATCTTTTATGGTCCCACATCTTTTCAAATACACTTTCAAAATTTTTTATCACAATCTACTAAAAATTTAATTTTAATCCCCACTAAACACCCTCTTAATATCTTGCCTTTGAAATTTTCCCATATTTGAACTTCTGCCATTTTTATTTATCCTTTCTTTTTATTATTTTTCTTCATAAATTAGAGCTCAAATAAGTTAAAAAGTAACTTATAAGTAAGAAATGAATTCTCTCCATCTCCCTCTCTCTGAAAATAGGCAACAGCTATACTACACAGAAACACTGGACCAAGACAATTAGGCTGAAAATGGCAGCAGGCAGTCTCTTTTATTCCATAGGGTTGTAAACACAACACTGCACAGCCTGTATTTGCATCTTCCCCTGCATTTTTGTCTGCTTTACAATATTGCCTGCCCATTAATATTCTCAATAATTGCTTTAACTACCCGTTATTATTCTTATTATTGCATATATGAAAACCCATCAATGATTTTCAAAAGTTATTCTTTCTCAATTAGTATGATCTAACATGCATAACAAAATTGGCTTTTTTGAATTCCCCATTTTTTCTATTCTTGATTTGCCTAAATTGAAGTTACATGTGCTTCCATGTTTGGCTTTTTTAATTAACCCGGTCCATTTTAGAATTAACTGAAAATTTCAATGTGCTTTGTCGGAACCCTTGGAGTTGGCGAAGAGAATTTAACTTTGGATAATTGGATGGTGTTGCTGTCGGGAGATTTATAGTATATACTGTATAGGCATCTGTACTGCAGCAGCATTTTCTGGGTTGCGCCGCCAATGCGCTGCCGATATTCCCCGAAAACCACCATTTGAATTCACAGATCTCAACGCCAATTAAATATAGCTCAAGCCTTTGGTGGTTGTAAAAAGGGCCAGTTCGGCCCTTGATATCGAGGTAGCTAAATTCTATATAACAGTATACTTGTTTTTTGTTATGAGATTGGTTTTTTCTTATAGTTGTTTATGTGAAAGAGTGGTTTTTACTTTTCTTCAGCTTTACACCAGTGCCAAGTAAGAATACGGAGAATTTGAAAGAGTATTCGACTTTGTGGAGAGGGGTTAGTTCATTTATATATAGACATAGGTTTAAAGGGGCTTTTGACTATTGAGAGGTGATACAGGAACCACAATCAAAGGAGGGTCGGTGATATTGTTGGGATTTTCTGTTTAACTTTGATAAATTCAAGGTAAACTGCGAGCATTTCAGCCCCTTTGGTCTCTCTGTTTTGCATGGTTTTTGACTTTTTGTATTATTTTATAGCTTCTTGCTGTGTTGGGATATCAACGTATCTTATTTGTATAAGATTTGAGATTGGTACCTAGTACATAGACATGCTTGTTGGATTATATGGTTATATCAAATCAAGTTTTGAGGGAAGAGTAACTTGGGCTTATTGCCCGAGTTTTGCATAGTTTAGGGAGTGAGACTCGATAAGTGAATGTGGGAATTTGAGTTGTAAAATAAAGGGTTGGAGTGTTCATTTTAGAAAGATATTTAAGGAGTGAGAGAAGAGTTAATGATTTAATGTGAATTCTGACCTTTACGGCTTTGTAAGACATGCCGAGTGTTGATGAAAAAGAAGAAGTTTTCTTTGATACCGATATTTACTTGTCATCCGAAGAGTCTGTTGTAGAGGAAAAAAATCTGGCGTTTTATGATGTAGGGGACAAGATTTGGTTGAGTGAGCCACAGAGTGTCAATGAAAGAAGGGAAGATTTCTTGCAAAGAATGGGTTTCGCTGATTGGGCATCCCTTGGTGAACTAGAGGCAATGCGGTCGGAAAGGGTTATGGAATCTAGTGGAGCTGTTTCCAGTTCGTGCGGTTTATCTACTTGTAGTACAGGTGACAATTTGGAGTGTGACAGACCGGGATTGAATAGTGAAGCACATTGTTCACTTGATGATCCTGACCAGGATTGGTTGGATGATATGACCATTGGTGCAGATAGGGACATCAATGAGGATTACCTCTCTGTGGAACATTGTGATAATGGAGAAATGCAGCCTTCTCTAGAAGATTGCAAGTACGTGGATAAGAAAAAGAGGAAAATGATGTGCTGGTGGAAAAGCTTCTCACAGACGATGAGGAAAAATCGAGGTACCAAAGTATCAAAGGAACCAAAATCAGGTACTGAAGCAGGAAATGCTGCTTGGGTGAAGATGGAACAAAATAAGAAAAGGTTTATGGAATGCTCTGCTGTATATATTGGACAAGAAATTAGAGCACACGATGGCCTAATCTGGACAATGAAGTTTAGTCCTGATGGCCAATATTTGGCTAGTGGAGGTGAAGATGGGGTTGTTTGCATATGGCGTGTTAGTTCGATAGATGCCTCTACCAATACTAAGGAATGCAAGTTTGGTAGCCAGGACATGGAAGGTCCATCCAGTTCTCAGAGGAAAAAGTCAAGTCACCCTTCTGTCATCATTCCCGAAAGGATTTTCCACATCGAAGAGGAGCCATTGCACAAGTTTCATGGTCATGACAGTGATGTTTTGGACCTTGCATGGTCCACAACTAATGTAAGTCAAATACCTGCTAATTAACTGTTTCTATACGTGTAAATCTGAATAGTAGCTGATATAGGTTTTTTGACTGCAGCATCTTCTTTCATCATCAATGGACAAAACTGTTCGTTTATGGCGAGTAGGTTCTGATGAATGTCTTGGCATTTTCCATCACAGTAATTATGGTATTAGAGAATTGCGTTTTACAGATTCTTTGATTTTTCTAATTGCTTTATGTTTTTATTGCTATTGAGCCAACCATTATCCCAAGCCCTTTTGCAATCTAAAACCCAAAAGAATGTCTTATTTTACACCATAATGCTTACTAATGTACCTTTGTTTGCCCTTTGGATGATTCAGTAACGTGTGTTCAATTCAATCCTGTGGACGAGAACTACTTTCTCAGTGGCTCCATAGATGGTAAAGTTCGAATATTTGGAGTTACAAAGAGGAGAGTTGTTCATTGGGCTAATATGCAAGATCTAGTAACAGCAATTTGTTACCAGCCAAATGGAAAAGTAAGGTTTATGATGTCAAAGCTGTTCTCTATATCTACTGGATTTATGCTACTGTTTCTGAACTAATAGTATATGGTTTTACTCAACGGAACAGGGTTTCGTTGTTGGTTCTCTTTCTGGTACCTGCCTTTTCTACGAAACATCAGGTACATAATTTGCTCATCCGTGTTCTCATTTTTAGTATTTTGAAATGTGAGTTCACATTCTCGTTAGGAGCTTCTAAACCATTTTCTTATTGTGCACAGCTGACGAAATTGAGCTAAAAGCAGAAATAAACATTCAGGGTAGAAAGAAATCTTCCGGCAACAAAATCACTGGCATTCAGGTTTCACTCTTAAAGTCCTGATGTTAAAACATGTTATCCCCTGTTTTCAGAGAAGTTGACATGGACTTCATTCTTTGCAGTTTCTGAAAAATGACTCTCAGAGAGTGATGATAACATCAGAGGACTCCAAAATTCGGATACTTGATGGGCTTGAAGTTGTACGTAAATACCGAGGTATAGAAACGGTTCCATTTATAGTTTTTGAGCTATGCTTATCGAGACTTGCTGATTTATCTTTGACATCTTGCATTTCATATTATACAACGAGTGCCCGATAACAATGTATTTTATTCCTTATCTTCATTTCTCAGCATCACTTTTTCCTTTGTCCCCTGATATCGTTTTACTGTATAAACTAGAACGATTCAGTAATTTGAATAAGCAAGCGAATCTCCTCAGTCCATACAGAACTAGATGATTTTGAGGGTCTTTTTGAATTTTTTCTAGTCATCAGATCCCTATAGAATAGCATTTCACAGATCCGAGTACGAACTTTTTCTGTCTAAACTGAGCAACAAAGTTTGTTTTTACTTGTTCAGGCTCTCTGCCTGTTCATTCCTTATGTAGATTAACAAATTGATGGATTCACATAAAAACTTCTATTTCAGTATGTCTGCTGTCTATGCATATGTAATTACAATTTTTTGACCTTTTCTCTACCGTTTAAGTTCATAAATTTAGTTTAACTTGTAAAACTCTATTTGCGTATGTTTACTATTAACAAAAACCTTTAACAATTACAATTATTAGGTTTGTGGGATCACTACATTTTCTTATAAATGATTTATCTTGAATGTAATAGGCCTAGCAAAGTCAGGAAGTCAGATGTCAGCTTCTTTTACTTCTAGTGGGAGACACATAATATCAGTTGGGGAGGACTCACGTATTTATGTGTGGAATTATGATGATTTGTGCGTCCAGACACCCAAACAAGCCAAATCCTCCCGATCCTGTGAGCATCTCTTATTTGAGGGTGTGTCTGTTGCACTACCTTGGTCAGGTTTGGCGATAGAACAAAATAGTTTTGCTTGTGGCAGTTCCAAGTCTGATGTACAAACACTTGATCACCAAGAAACATCCTCAAGGTTTCCGGATTTAGAACGTTTCTCCCTTGCAAATTGGTTCTCCACAGATGTCTCATCCCAAGCCGCCACAACATGGCCGGAGGAAATACTTCCTTCATGGGAGTTACAATCTGTTGGACATGATTGTCTGCCATGTAGTAATTATGGCGATCATCTTCATCTTCATCAGCAACTGCAGCACAAGAATAACATCCATGGATCCAAAAATCTATCTGCAACATGGGGTCTTGTGATCGTGACAGCTGGTTCGGAAGGAATGATCAGGTCATTCAACAATTATGGATTGGCAGTCAGGATTTAGGAGTTCAATAATTCGCCACATTGAAGCTTTTCATAAAAATTCAGAAAGTTCTGAATTGACAGGTGGAGTCATCCGTCCAGGCGAAAATTTGCAGCAGAAATTGTTGTTTAGCAAGCCTTGTAAATATACTATTGTTTTCCATGCCTGTTGTTTTTATTTCACTTTCAGTTTCAGTTTCAGCAGCAGGTCAAGACTCTCAGCCTCCTCTCTTTTTCCTCCTCAGTTATTCATATTAGGTTAGATCAGGAAACAACAGGATGTAAAGATTTTTTGTTTTTGTTTTTGTGTTTTTCCTTTTTTCAGATGGATCACCACTTTCAAATGTAAATGACATTGTCAGCAAAAATAGTAATTAAGAATTGGATTTTTTGTATGCCATTATGTATGGTTGAATTGGTCATGGTATAAAAAGGCGGTAGTGAGGCTCGCCTTGAGGCCCGCCTCACCGTGAGGCGCATGTAGTATGCCTCGAGGCGGTATTTTTGAGGCTAAAAATATGAGGCTCACGCCTCTAAATCTGAGGCGCACGCCTCAAGGCGCGCGTCTCATGGAGCATGAGGCATGCGCCTTATTTAAAATTTGATTTTTCAATTGTATAAAAAGAAATCAGAAAGTGCTATTTTTAAAAAAAGAAAATAGCTCATTTAAAAAGGCATTTTAGGCCCAAACAAAACAATAAAATACCTAGAAAACTAAACGGCAGCCAGAAATTAGAGGACAAAAAACGGAACAGATTCAACAAAAATTCAAAAGTCAGAATTCAAGAAGAGTATCTTCTTCTTCATCGGTTCATGTATGTTTTTCCTCTTTTCTTTTTTGTTTTCTTCTTCTTAGGGTTCAGTAAATCTCGCATGCAATTAGTTGCTTCATATACACATCTGAAAATTATAAATTTTATAAATGTTTTGATTTATATAATTAACACACATGAATTCATCCAACATTTGTATAAACTCTAAAACTCATGTATCTATACTATATGCTCCAACTTTGATTTTTTTGTATTTTTATATTATTTTATAATTCTTTTACTTAGATTTTTTGTTTTTTGTGAGGCTTACGCCTCAATCCGCCTCGAGGCTTACGCTTCGCCTCATAAAGAAAAACCGCTTCAATACTTAGTTTCGCCTTTTTAAACTTTGGAATTGGTCCTTCATCTTTCGTCAAAGTGATCCCATCTCTTGGAGCTCCAAGAAACGATGCACTATAGCTAAGCTGTATACCGAGTTTGATGAATACAGTTTCATTACATCCACATACATTAGTCACAGGAACATGTTCAGGCTTTTATGTTTCTCCTGCAAGTTCTTGCTATCTATTGTAAAATGTGTTGGTATTTTTCAAATATCGCTTGTAAAAGAAGAAGGGTCGGATGAGAATATAATTGCGTGGGGCATGAAAGGAGCAAGCATTTACATTGCATGGCAGCACAGGTGCGTTGCCTGCTCAGTGTGCCTGCGCTGCTGCAGAACAACTTTTTGTCCATAGTCAAGCCAATGGTGTCATCATCATCTTCTTCTTCTTGCTTCGACAAGTTGGTGGATTTGTTCTCCAGATCCCTTCATCTACTTCGTTTATTCCCAGAAATCCAAAAGCGTTATTTCTCTACAATGGAGATTGGATCGATTTTGGTGACAATCAAAGCCGTGAATCAAGATTTGGTAAGGCTTGATTGCACTAACTTCACGCATTGGCAAAGATGAGATTAAATTCTTATTGACGGCTGAGATTTTTTTTTACATTCTTTATCCGCATTCGGATAGACACAGTAGGAATCAGGACCGATAAAAATAGAAGGCAAGATGACGAACATATTTACTGGGGTCACACATTGAGTGCACTAAGATGTCTACACCAACACAATAACGGAAAGAGAAATTTGGATGGCACTTCAAAACAAATACAAGGCCTAAGAGGGAAGGTACTAAAAAGTTTCTAATTTCAAACTACTTGAATTTTAAATTTTAGGATGATATACATTTGTTTTCATGTATTTTCTAATTTCAAACTACTTGAATTTTAAATTTTAGGATGATATACATTTGTTTTCATAAATACATGAATTGCAAATTATTGTCGAGGAGTTAAAATTGTCACTGCTGTGAGCAAAATCAATGCTAAAAAAATGTAAAGTTCTGATATGTACAACGCCTGTTTCGGACATGAATTGGAACTTAGCAAGTGAATTTTTTTTGGGGTTCGGATGAGTGAAAGGATTGAAACTTATAAGATATGATAAGTTTGAATCTACTCTAAAAATGTGGGAATAACATAATAACTAAAGATTCAAACCTATATTCGAAGTTGCGAAAATATAATCGCACTTTAAAAGAGCGGGACTTAGTACATTTTTTATATATATATGTAAGTACACATCGAGTAGATGGGATTGAAACTCCTCAATTAAAAATTCACAAACGATGAAAACTCTACCTAGCATTTAATATGATTATACTTCGATAAAATCTTATCATGCCTAGATATGGCAAGTACGATCTATGATCAAAACTTTCAAGACGATCGCTGCAAACATTGAGCACCAATATTGGACAAATTTGTCTTGAGGACACAATTAAGCCTCTGTTTGGGAGAAATTCTTTTTTTGAAAATGTATGAGACATTGGACTGTTGCACAGCATTGCCTAAAATTTCAGTACATTTCTCACTGTAAAAGTAAATTCCAATTTGTAATTTACACCCTTCACCAACGAAAAGGCTTTTACTAGCAATCTCTACAAGGGTAAAATCGGAAAGCATAAACACATGGCAGTGAAATCATTCAAAGTTACTGTATCGGAAATAGTTGATGTGACACAAAAAATGCATTATTTGTGGAAAAATGGTTCCCAAACGGAGGCTAAATTCTTATTTTGATCAAGAACCACTATGTCTAACTGCGAGCAAGTGTTATTAAAAAAAAAAAAAAAATCCTACTTTAAATAGGCTAAGATTTTGTACACTTCTATTAAAAGAAAAATCTAAAGAAAAGCATAACATGTTTTCGAAAGAAATTTGATTGAGAGGAATTTTGAAAGTGTAAAATATGTTTGGCTAAGCTTCGAAATTACTTTTAAGCAAATTTTCTTGTTATTTTAGGCTTACACAAACTTGCTCTTAATTTAAATCTATTGAATATATTTTCTAGTTAAAAAATATATGTTATTCTATTTAGAATATTTTCGTGTTCTAATAAATTAGTAACAC
>CAIGRF010241201.1:87615-120054 GCA_903798235.1 Fraxinus ornus
TCGCATTTAAGTGATTCTATCATTTAATATCATGTACTTGTCATCAAATTGGTGTTTAATATCAGCGGTGCTGAATAATATTACTTAGAGACTTAATTATCACATGTTTGGTATAGATCAAAATTTAGATTTTAATTTAAAATTAAAGTTAATAATTAATTTTAATTACATATTTTATGAAATTCACAATTTTTTTAATCGATATTTCAATAATTTTTATCAAAATCAAAATTTACTTTGATAAACATTTTCCTTAAAAAAGACTCTAATCAACACAAACAAAATTCGTACTTTAAAATTTTTTATCATCTCGATTTCATGTGTTTTGATTGCATTACGTTTGTACCCCTACGGTCAACAAATAATTACCAAAAATAACACGAGGCGTGTCAACTTTCAATTCCAAACGGCTAAATTATGAAAATTTCGAATTAAGCTAGTCGCCACCTTGTCTACGCACAGCCAGTGCACGTTAGTATTTCCATTTACAATCTGCCACGTTATCCAAACGCCACCTCAAATTACCCCCTTGTCTTCCTTGAAACCTCACTGTTTACAGAAAAACAAATATATATACACAGAGGCTTAATTTCCATTCCAAAATCACCCTTGGACATTTAATTAAATCCAGTGTTGTCCTCTCAAATGGCGCCGTCATTCAACTTGGCGGGTCAGGGAAACCAGCCGAACCCGCAGCTTGGAGCTGACCGGAAGAGGCAAAAATATAAGTCGTTGAAAGAGATCATGAAAGTGGCGAAGCGGGTGGTGCTGGTGGAGAATGAGGAGTCTGATGACGGTGATTATTACATTCGTGTAACTTGCGATCAATGCGGCTCGGGAGAGCGAGCCGAGGAGCTCTTAATGTGTAACAAATGCGACAGAGGGTACCATATGCTCTGCCTTCGACCCATCGTGGTCCGAGTCCCTATTGGGCTATGGTTCTGCCCAGCATGCTCCGATGATCTAGATCGTCCCCTTAAAAGTATAAAAAGAGTCCCATCTCTATCTACATAAATATATACTCTGGGCGTGGATATGAGTTTTTGTGTATATAATTATGCATGAATTTTTGTGTGTATTTGCAATCAAATGATTGTATGAGCGTATACATGTATGTATGTGCAAATGTATGTATAATTTTATGTGCGTGTCAGTGTGTTGGTGTAATTACAATGGTGAGAGACAAATGCAGGTATTATTGATTTAGATATCCGGCATGGTCTGTTATGCAGGTTTTATACAGAAGAAGATTATTGATTTCTTTAGGATTCAGAAATGCAGGGAACTGGTGGAGAAATGTGCATGGTCTCCAGGTAGAATTATTGAAACAACTTTAACATGAAAATGATTCAGGTTTTGTTCTGAAATTCTCTGAATTATGTTATATTAAAATCTTCTATTTGTGTGTGTTGGGGGTGCAGGGGGATCAGTATTAGGGTTTAAGTTTTGTGTGAATATTTGGAAATCACCTGATCTTTCCGACTAGCTTATTCCGAAAGTTGTAATTAGTGTGCATTACTACGGGTAAAACCTGCATTTTTCTTGGACGAGATTCAAGTCATATTGAAATTAAATGCATCAGTACAATAATAAATGCTTTCTTCTTGCCACAAGTTATTTTCCTTGTCACAGACAGCTTTGGAATGACGGCAGTGAAATTCTCAGTAAGGAAAAGATTCAATTTTGGTGAATTTTTTTTTTTTTTTCCTTACGTTGATAATTTCGTCTAAAGATGACATTACTTCTCTGTGGCTTGGTCATATTTTGTGGAAAAGGAAACTTCAATTAATGTGTGTTAACATGATCATATAAACCATCATTTCATGGATGGCACGTGTTCGATGAAAACACATCCTGCACTTGAAAGTGTCTGCACAGCAAGTTAACAAAACTTTCCGATATTTATCATGTCTATAGATGACGTGGCAAAGACAATTATACAAAAGTCCTTTGGTTGTTCTTTTAGTTATCTGAAGAATCATTTCGATGGTTTAACTTAATGATTTAGCGAATAATTTGCCTGTCATTTATGTAAAGTTTTTTCAATAAAGCAGCTAAGAGTGTGATCTGAGATTTTAGAGCATTGTTGCATCTTCTATACGTGTCCAATAGAAGTTTGTTATTCGCTTCACATTGTCCATGCATTAATAAGCTCTTTGCTAACTTCTTGTACGTGTTCTACACGTCCAATAAAAGTTCTTTGACCTTGATTTTTAGATGTCAAAAAACGTCGCAAACGGTCTAGTACATTAGTGTTCCACAAGAAACGGAGAAGGATATTGCCACATGTTCCTTCTGCAGACCCCACCCGAAGGCTAGTACAATTGGGATCTCTTGCATATGCGTTGACTGCTCAGAACATTGAATTCAGCTATGAGCTTACTTACATGCCGGGCATGGCTCCCAGATCAGCCAATCAACCTGCATTTGAAAATGGCGGCATGCAGGTTTACTTAATTTTTTCTGATTGATCAGATAATTCTCAAATTTTGGAATTTCACAATGAATTGACTGGTCCTTATCTGTTGTTTTGTCATAAAAAATTGATCACATCATTTCCCATTTCTTTTAATTAGGTTCTTTCTAAAGAAGATACTGAGACATTGGAGTTATGTAGAGCTATGTACAAAAGAGGCGAATGCCCTCCTCTTATTGTAACTTTTGATTCATGTGAAGGGTACTAATTTGTTCCTCCTTTCTGTCATTGAATAGCCCTTGAGTAGTATATATTAGAATATAATGTGCCCTTGTTTAATGTTGCAGCTATACAGTAGAAGCAGATGGTCCTATAAAGAACATGGCATTCATTGCGGAGTATACAGGCGATGTGGATTACATTAAGAATCGGGAACTTGATGATTGTGATAGCATGATGACCCTTCTTCTAGCAGAAGACCCATCGAAAAGTCTTGTTGTCTGCCCTGATAAACGTGGAAACATTGCGCGTTTTATTAATGGCATAAATAATTATTCACCGTAAGCCATTGAGCCACAGCCTTTCTCTCCTTGAACCATGCATCTTTCCTGAATTTCTGCTTATATCGTGACATTCAACAGACTCTAAATGCAGAATTCTATCTTATTCATATCATTACCAACATACACCTATAGTTCTTGAAACCAGTCAATTGTATGCAGGGAGGGCCGGAAGAAGCTGAACATTAAATGTGTGAGATACAGCGTTAATGGTGAATGCTGTGTACTACTGGTTGCAACTCGTGACATCACAAAGGGAGAGAGGCTATATTATGATTATAATGGATATGAGCATGCATACCCAACCCATAATTTTGTCTAAGTTTTAACATACAAGTCTTTCTTTAATCAATACTCAAGAGTAGTGAATTCTTATTTATTCACACCCTCAGTAGATACATAAATGAAAATTTCCTCCCATTCTATTTATCCTGCGCTCCTAGCCATTTAAGCAGAATCGAAAAAATAAATAGTTAGCAGAGGGAATTTTCTATAGATTGTATTTGTAAGGTAGAAAACTTAGTCTGATGACTCTGATCACACCCGTGTCCTTTTATATACAACAGTTACATATGAGGAACATAATTTATATAGTTGGTTTGAGCTTCTCTCAGTTTTATTAGTGCTTTCAGAGTTTCTTCTCGTTCTATTTAGTAATTTCTTATTGTTTTTCTGAAAAATGTGGTATTCTTCATTAATCTCCAGTTCTACTCCATATTTGGATGCAATTTCAATACTCAGATTCAACAATGTTCTGGTACTCGAGAAATGAATGGATTTCTTTATATCCCCTTCCTTTTTCGAATTTTTTTGAATTTCTTACTGATGTATATATCTTGTTTAGGGGTATGAACTTGCATATTTTATTAATGCTATATATCTGATTCAAATTGAGTGTTTAGATTTGACAATTTTCTAATATGTGAATTTTACAGTTTGGCAAATTATGCATTTTAAATATCTCAAGGAAACTTTGTCATTATCAGTTTGTTTACCGATCAAATGAATTATATAATTGCTTTTGGAAAGTTGCTGTCTTGTTTCTCCACTTACATGCTTATAAACCAAAAAGAAATTGAGTATCATACCAGCTGAAGTCCTTGGGTTATCATTATTGTAACGAAGGGTAGAAAATTCTATGTTTTATTGTTTAAAAGTAGGAATGCATATTTTTCTAGTGACAATTAATGTGATGATTGATATATTATGTGTGACCAACTTATTGTTTGCACATCCCATTTTTTTAGTAATTCTAGTTCTTGTGACATGACCTCTCCTTTACTTGGAGATCCAGAAAAATTTATCTGTTGTTTTTATGGTTTCACTCTTATTACTTATAGCACTCGCGCTCCTCTTTCCCCTTCCAAACCCTGAGAAACAAGGATAAATGATTATGTACTTTCAAATAGGCTAGTAACATGTGATCATTATTTACCTTATTTGGATTGTCAACAATAAAAAAACCTTGATAGGTATTAGCTCAATCATCTTCATTTAATACTTATTATTTATTCAAGTAATTATCAAGGCAGTAGTTCAGTAATTGAACTGGACATTGACAAATCTGTCAGTGTTGCTGAATAAATGCATATCGGTACCTTGTCATTTAGTCCTTCATTGTCCGCCTCATGCTCATTGTGAATGCCATGGGATGGATGAAGAAGTTGCAGCACTTTAAATATTGCACAAAAAAGCAAATAATGGCCTTCAAAGAGGCCGTCAGTGTTTCCTTTGAAGCTGCACTCAAACATGGATGATGATCTTCGTCTTTCCTAAGGTTGCACTTCAAACCAAAGACAGTATGTTGTAGAAAATATGAAGATGGGTGAGCGACGAAGGGACCATCAGTGTAGCATGAGGCTGCAAATCCACATGGAAGAAAATGTCTTTCCTGATGTTGGTGAGCGTTCTGAAGACATTCACATAATTTATCTCTATCACACTCACATACGACAGTGTTTTAAGAGGATACATTTTATGCTGATGTACTCAGACACACACGATCACATAATTTATCTCTATCACACTCACGTACGACAGTGTGTGGAAAAATGATGAAAAGTTTTTGATTTGTGGGTAATATTATTTTATTTGGAGAATTTGTGGTTGAAATGAAGAATGAGAATGAGAAAGAAAAATTAATGGGTGTCAAACGGGGGCTTAATACTGCCACGTTTTATGCATTACAGGTGGGCCGGAGTTCTACTTCAGACATCAGAGAAGATTTACTGTAGAACCGGTGTTTTGAGACAATCTAAAATGAAGGAAGCAGCTGGCACACAGATGCCAGCGCAATTATTTCACCATAGTCCATAGGTAAGGCACAGACTTCATTGCCGTTTATGTTTCGAATGTATAAATACTAAGTTGAGCTATTCATGGTTGTGAGCTTGTTCAATTACTAGGCACTGGCACAGAAAAGAGATTGCAAATTTCGCCTACCGTTCGTGCTGCTTCTTCTCTGAAGATGGATGGAAGAGTTTCATGGTATGACGAAAATGTGGGGCAATACAAAATTTTCAAGTATATGTTCTTATTGCCTATTTACAAGATTGAGAATTTCCATCTCAGGCATATCCAACTCAAGTCTCTTCATATCGTAGAGGGGTTCTGGTACTGTGGTACATCATACTTTCCTTCCCTGTTGTTTGAGATTTAACTATAGTGGTCTTGAAGTAGTAATATGTTTCCCTTGTATTTTTTCCTTTTGTGTTTGTTGCCTGTGGGTCAATTCTTTCTTTACTTGTTACTCGCTTCAATACAAAGCACAATATTTAATTTGATTGATTATCACTTTATTATTTAAAATTTCATTTTCTTATTAAACTAGCTCTCTCTCCTTTTTTATTGCTTTTTATGTGCCAAACAAGAAACGCGATGAAAGGGTTGAATTCTTACTGGAAGCTTGTCCATGGATAATATGAACTGCTCAAACAAAAATTCTTGAACAGTGAACTGTCGATGCAAGTATTGGAATTGGATTGAAAATAAAACAGTCTTGGGTCTTGTGGATGAATATGCATCTAATTTGAGAGTCCATTTAAATTCAGTGCAGAAAATCAGAGAATCCATATCAAAACAAACAATAAAATAAAGGAAAGAGATGAGATTCAAAATGCTAAAAGAAGGTGCATAAACATGGGTGGCGTAGTTGATCGATAAAATTTTATCTTTCAATTCTGATGTGGAGGACTCAACAGATGAGACTACTAACATTCTTTTGAGGTGTGAGCCACAGGTACAATCTAAACTCACTATTAGCCACAAAATTTAAGATTTTAAGAATCATCAATGACTAACTAATTTGATAATATGTGACCAATAAATAAATTGTGACCTATAATTATATATATGTGACCATTAATTGTATAATTGTGACCTAATTAATAAATATTTTTAATTAATTACCTAATACCTGAGTTTTGAATTGTTAAACTATCTACCTAATTTTTGAATTGGTGTAAACCATACACGTGAAATATGAATTTTTCCCTTTTACAATAGGCCAAATACATATGAAAACTACAAATAGGGTTATGGTCCACAATCATATGCAACTGTTCATTCTTTGTGTCATCTTATCAACACAAGAATTAATAGAGAAAGCACATTGAAGAAGAAGATCAACAAACCCACAATCAAGAATCTAGATTACAATAAAAAATCAAGAAAAAAGATTGAAGCAATTAAATTGAAAAACAAGACAATCAAGATTATGGAGCAAGAAGCAAAATCAAAATCAAGAACTCAAAAATCAAAAGAGCCAATAATCAAAATTCGAAATCAAAATTCAGTATTAAAGAATTATTCCCAAAGAATTAAGTTATGTTCCGTACTATTAATTTTCTTGATGATTTGACATGGATGATTTGACAATTAAACAATTAGATTTTCTTATTTTATAAAGTTTAAAGTTTCATAAAGTTTTAACAAGGGTATCAGAGCCAATTTTGTGTTAAATTATTAAGATTGAAGGAATAATATTATGGTTGATAATTCATACATTAAATTTTGGGATGTGAATTTCAAACCCTAGATATCAAAATTTTGGGTATTTTCAAATTTGACAATTTTTAGGACTTAATTGTTTAATTTGAGTATAATTATAATTGATTGCTTTATGAAAAAAATTTATGTTAATTATGGATGAAGATTCTACACGAAAATATATATAAAAAAAAAATTATAGCGTGTTCCAATGAAAGCAATTACAAGCACTTCACTGTTTACCCTTGCATCATTTTCCCCGGTTCAATTTACAGCAACACTACTATGCTATTGCCAGTTTTTTGTCAAGTTGTCGTCATTGGCAAGAGTTATCCGATTGGAGTCTCCAACTCCCGATACCATAGGAATTATTGTTCAATTTATTTATTTTTTTTAAACAAAAGAAATAAAAATTAAAGATAAGGATTGAGGAGCAATCAATTTTAAATATTGATATTTAATATTTCTTACGGATTACTAATTTTCTAAAATAGATTAACTGAAACATGTTACCAAAGTAATCTCTCTTCTCTAAATTAACTTATTTGGAATATTACGAAGATTATGTGTACATAATTCATACAGGTGTTGACCGGTCCAAAGAAAGGTCAATATTTGGTCGAATTATTTGCACACATGTGGTGATAAATATGTGACAATTGTAAAGTTTTTCATTATGTGAACATCGAGTCGGTTTAAAGATAGACTTGATGTTTGACCGAATTTATTGTCAATATTTGATTACTACACTAAGAGTGTCATTTACAAGTTGGTATTTTTATCCAAAGACTAAATATCAATGTTGTGTTCGGTTTCTCATGATGGGGCTCACCATTATTTGAAATTATTGATTGTTCAATACGAATTTTCTTGTGAACATGTTAATTGTGTTTAAGTTTTCTATTATGTTAATCCATCATAACCGAAAATGGCCCTTGCACCAATTTTTTACAACAATCTAACAGCCCTCCTGGATGCGCGCTCCTGCACCAACTCATTGACTACAATATCAAAGCCCTTCTGGATTCTCTAACCTCAGGCTTTGTGGATTCATTTATCTCCTGTGAATTCTTGAAGAACTTTGTGTTCCTCGGTAAGCTTAGTATTTGGATTAACTGGAACTGGTTTTTTCTCCGCCAGTATAATCAAATCAACGAGGGTTGAAGTCTGTCAATGAATTGAAGATGAAAAGATGAAACTCTCAAGTTCTGTCTAAGTTTCAATCTTAAAATTTACGTATTGTGGCGTTTTGGTATTTATATGATAGGGTTATGATTGAATGGGTTGGATAAAAAGACTTGAAATTGCGATTAAAAAATTCTCGACTAACCATGTTGCTCGAGCGACAGTCGAGCGACGGCTTGTCGCTCAAGCAAGGACCCGACGACAGTCTAGCGAAAATCTTTCTGTTTCTGTTGGTCGAGCAAAGTCTTGGGGACAGTCTAGCGAAATTGCGGTGCCGTTTTTCCTTCTTTTCCATTCTCGAATCTTAGACCTAATACAACTCAATTTCTACTATTTACAACTTACTCATTGACTTTTACAACATATTAATACAATTTCATTTTGTTCACAGACTTGCCAATTACATAAAAAACCTAACAATATGCAACTATTCATTTTTTGTGTCATCCCATCAATACAAGAATTAATAGAAAAAACATATTAAAGAGGAAGATCAAAAAACTCACAATCAAGATTCTAGATTATAATCAAGAATCAAGAAAAAAGGATTTGAGCAATTAAATTGAAAAACAAAACAATCAAGATTATGGAGTAAGAAGCAAAATCAAGATCAAGAACTCAAAAATCAAAAGAGTCAATAATCAAGATTCAAGATCCGGAATCAAAATCCGATATTAAAGAATTATTCCTAAAGAATTAAGGTATGTTCCGCAGTATTAATTTTCTTGATGATTTAACATGGAAGATTTTGACAATTAAACAATTAATTTTTCTAGTTTTATAAAATTTAAAGTTTCATAAAGTTTTAACAGTTCGACCCATTTTTGAACCATATTACACGTGTCTTAGGAGGACCTATTTTATCAAAATGTTCTTCTAAAAATACAAAAATAGATGCTTTGCTAAATGGACCCCTAATTATTAGCAAACCGTACGAAGGATATTCTTTGCTTCAAAAGAATTTTGGGTATTTTCAAATTTGACAATTTTTAGGACTTAATTGTTTAATTTGAGTATAATTATAATTGATTGCTTTATGAAAAAAATTTATGTTAATTATGGATGAAGATTCTACACGAAAATATATAAAAAAAAAAAAAAAAAAAATTATAGCGTGTTCCAATGAAAACAATTACAAGCACTTCACTGTTTACCCTTGCATCATTTTCCCCGGTTCAATTTACAGCAACGCTACTATGCTATTGCCAGTTTTTTGTCAAGTTGTCGTCATTGGCAAGAGTTATCCGATTGGAGTCTCCAACTCCCGATACCACAGGAATTATTGTTCAATTTTTTTATTTTTTTATAAACAAAAGAAATAAAAATTAAAGATAAGGATTGAGGAGCAATCAATTTTAAATATTGATATTTAATATTTCTTACGGATTACTAATTTTCTAAAATAGATTAACTGAAACATGTTATCAAAGTAATCTCTCTTCTCTAAATTAACTTATTTGGAATATTACGAAGATTATGTGTACATAATTCATGCGGGTGTTGACCGGTCCAAAGGAAGGTCAATATTTGGTCGAATTGTTTGCACACTTGTGGTGATAAATATGTGACAATTGTAAAGTTTTTCATTATGTGAACATTGAGTCGGTTTAAAGATAGACTTGATGTTTGACCGAATTTATTGTCAATATTTGATTACTACACTAAGAGTGTCATTTACAAGTTGATATTTATATCCAAAGACTAAATATCAATGTTGTGTTCGGTTTCTTATGATGGGGTTCACCATTATTTGAAATTGTTGATTGTTCAATGCGAATTTTCATGTGAACATGTTAATTGTGTTTAAGTTTTCTATTCTATTAATCCATCATAACCGAAAATGGCCCCTGCACCAATTTTTTACAACAATCTGACAGCCCTCCTGGATGCGCGCTCCTGCACCAACTCATTGGCTACAATATCAAAACTCTTCTGGATTCTCTAACCTCTGGCTTTGTGGATTCATTTATCTCTTGTGAATTCTTAAAGAACTCCGTGTTCCTCAATAAGCTTAGTATTTGGATTAACTGGAACTGGTGTTTTCTCCGCCAGTATAATCAAATCAACGAAGGTTGAAATCTATCAATGAATTGAAGATGAAAAGATGAAACTCCCAATTTCTCTCTAAGTTTCAATCTTAAAATTTATGTATTGTGGCGTTTTGGCATTTATACGATAGGGTTATGATTGAATGGGTTGGATAAAAAGACTTGAAATTGCGATTAAAAAAATTCTCGACTAACCATGTTGCTCGAGCGAAAGCTCAGCGACAGTCGAGCGACGGCTTGTCGCTCGAGCAAGGACCCGACGACAGTCTAGCGAAAATGTTTCTGTTTCTATTGGTCGAGCAAAGTCTTGGGGACAGTCTAGCGAAATTGCGGTGCCGTTTTTCCTTCTTTTCCATTCTCGAACCCTAGACCTAATACAACTCAATTTCTACTATTTGCAACTTACTCATTGACTTTTACAACATATTAATACAATTCCATTTTGTTCACAGACTTGTCAATTACATAAAAAAAACCTAACAATATGCAACTACTCATTTTTTGTGTCATCCCGTCAACACAAGAATTAATAGAAAAAACATATTAAAGAGGAAGATAAAAAAACTCACAATCAAGATTCTAGATTATAATCAAGAATCAAGAAAAAAGGATTTGAGCAATTAAATTAAAAAACAAAACAATCAAGATTATGGAGTAAGAAGCAAAATCAAGATCAAGAACTCAAAAATCAAAAGAGTCAATAATCAAGATTCAAGATCCGGAATCAAAATCCGATATTAAAGAATTATTCATAAAGAATTGAGGTATGTTCCGCAGTATTAATTTTCTTGATGATTTAATATGGAATATTTTGACAATTAAATAATTAATTTTTCTAGTTTTATAAAATTTGAAGTTTCATAAAGTTTCAACAGTTCGACCCATTTTTGAACCATATTACACGTGTCTTAGGAGGACCTATTTTATCAAAATGTTCTTCTAAAAATACAAAAATAGATGCTTTGCTAAATGGACCACTAATTATTAGCAAACCGTACAAAGGATATTCTTTGCTTCAAAAGAAAGAAAAATATGGAATTCAGAAGCAGCTTCTTGAAAAACAGAAAATATGATCACTTAACTATCATTTTCAAGCTATTTGAAAAAAATTCCTGATATTATCTTGAAAAACCGTGTGCACCGCCCACGATTACTAAATTCAACAGGTCACTCATCCATAATCTTGAATGCTTTCTGATCATGACCTCATCTGTCACCATATACATGTAACTCCACCGCCACAATATGCACGTAGAAATAACAAGATTATACTCAGAACATCGACTATATTCTGTATCAAATTCAACTTCGAAAAAATATATAAACAAACAGAGGGGAGGCTCCACAGAAAGAAAAAGAAAATGGGCAGTTTTGAGGAGGAGAATCTGTATCAGATGGTGAATGATTTTCTTGAATCAGAATCAACACCACCCCTTTTATCTTCTGACCCACAAAGCTTGTTCCTCAATGGTCATCATACTAAATATTACATCTTGCAGGTATATTTGAATATCACGTAGAACCTTAGTCATGTGATTTTTATGTTGAGATTCTATTCTGAAATCTTGTATTTTTTTTTTGATAGGAGATTCTTGAAAGTGGGAATGTCGCAGAAACTTATGTTCTTGAGAGTGTAATGAAGCATATGAGAAAGAAAATTGGAGAAAGGAGTACTACTGCACTGAGGAAGTGGCTTGTCAAGAAGTTGAAAATTGATGGCCATAATGCAACTCTCTGTCACTCCTCTTGGCCTACTACTATGAATTGCCCTGGTGGTAATTACTACATCATTTGAAGCCTCTTTTACTGTTATTATAATTTGTTGTTTGGGTTATCAAATAACAGAACTCCAAAAACTATGAGGAACCATTGAACCGCCTCATCTACACGTTTAAGTTTCTTAGAGAGGAAAAATATTTATCAGGCTTACTCTTCTATACTTTTGGATTATTTTATTAATGTAAGATTTTACAATTGCACAATTTTCATAAATGGGTGGTGGCGACACTTAAAACTCAGTAACTTTTGCTTGAAACCATGTTGAACCTCTACACATTTATGAAAATTGTGCGTGTGTTTTACGCCTTTGATGAAAACCTGTACACAAGGGACTTGTAGAGAAAACAACTAAAATTAATAAACTTATCCCCTCTCTATCAGATTAAGTTTTTAAGCTAAGAGATGTTTCAAGAAAGCCCTAGTTTGTAGTTTGTTATTGAACAAAATGTGTTGTGTTTTGGCATATCCTAAACAGGTGAATATGATTACATTGAAATTATATTAGAAGATAAAAATGGTTGTCCATTGAAGGTCATAGTAGATACAGATTTCAAGTCACAATTTGAATTGGCAAGGCCTACTTCAAGTTACAAAGAGCTCTTCAGCATGGTTCCATCTATCTTCGTGGGGACGGAACAAACGCTGAAGAAAATTATTTCCATTCTCTGTGGAGAAGCCAGAATTTCATTTCTTGAAAGAGGTCTTCATGTACCTCCATGGAGGACAAGCACTTACATGCAGTCCAAATGGTTTTCTGCCAGTACAAAATGGACACAATTTCCCAGCAGCAGAGAAAAAGCAATGTATGAGAAAAGAGCTAGTGGCATTGTCCCCTCAAAAACTTCAACAATTTTGTAAAATTTAGTTGGTTTCCTTTTAAAATATCCAAGATAGTGTTTGAATGGTGCTAGTTTGATACTTCATGATTATGGCTTTTCTTTTTTCCTTTTAATTTCTTTGTATTATATTTTATTGTCAATGTGGACCTGAAGGTGGAAAATCAATCGTGGCATTAGCAATTCCGATCCAACCAAACAATTTCACTTACTCGGGGTAGACTTAGAAGAAAGGTATCAAGTGACTAAGTGAGAGTGTGGAGTGTGGAGTGTCTGTGAGAGAAGAAAAATGGAAGAATAAGAATCAAGAAGGGGAAGGAGATTAAAAGGCAAATATTAGAATCTGTTGACCTCAAAAATGAGTTCAACTGATATCGGACCCACTCTTGTCACGCCAAGTAAGGATTCGGTGCCTTTTTATCGAATAACGATGGGAATCGGTTGGAAATAGACACGGGAGGCACTTTATGGCAAGAGAAGAAAACGTTCGGACTCCGGGATTAAGTTTTAACGGCAACCGCACTATCAACGATCGTCAAACCAAGATAATCAAGAATATTTCACTCTCTTTGTTTGAAGGAATGTATTGAAGGCTAGATTGAATGAATAATTTGTAGCCTGTAGGAAACTCACACTGTTTAATATTAAAATTTGTATTCAACAAATATGTAAAGAAATGTTGATGAAAAACTTGCTAAGTATTTCATTATGAATTTCTCATGAATTTTTCGTGGGTATGTCTTTGATTTCTTGATGGTAAAGGAGCCAACCCATTTTCTTTACAAAGAGAGCCTATTTATATTGTTTTGGCCGAGGTGGTGACCATTAGATCAAAACCACGTGGCCTCATCTCGCTTGTTGGGATGTCATATCATTGTTCATTCATGCAATTAATGCATTGACAAGGGATCAGCCGCTCTATACAATAGTATGACACACAGCTAAAACTTTATTACAGACTTCACATCAATCACTTCTAAAAGATCTTCAAATCTATCACAAGAGACAGCGTTGGTTTCATGAACTTCGGAAGAGTTGAGAGCCTCGGAAAGATCTTTGAGGTGGTTCTCCAAGTAGAGAGCTTCAGCTCATTTCTTTTGTTTCCTTAGGTAGTGGTTCAGCTCAAGATTGTAGTGCTTCGTCCTTGAAGCAGTGCCTCAGCAGCGGACCTCGACCTCAATATGGACCTCGGCCTTGAGGCAGTGCCTCGGCCTTCCAATGCAAGGGCCTCGATTTTATTTGATTTCTTCATATTTTGATCTCATGGACCTTTATTTGACTTGTTTGTTGACTTTTCACGTGGCATCTTTTTCTTGGGCCTCGAAAATGCGGCGTAACAGAATCAATTTTAATCGAAAAGTTTTAGTTGTGTTTTCTGTTTTTGAACCAATTTTATTTGAAAAATAATTTGAAGAATTTACATATATAGTGAAGAATTTTTAATATGGCTTAATTAAATATTAATAAACTACATTGTTATTACGATCGTTGATTGTCGACGGTTAACAGTCATGATCCGTCCTAACTAAACTCTGATCCTGAATTTGCCACTGGTTATAAAGAACAAAGTTGTTGAGAGTGTTGAAATTGTAATTTGAGTAATGGGTCTAACAGAATGTATCGATAAAAGCTCATCATCTTGCTTTTGATAATCAAGTATGATTGTTGTACTATCTACATTAAACATGACAATAAACAAATATTTCACGTGTTTCTCTTCGTTAGTGATAAAATTTAACAAACTAAAAATGGCCGGTTATTAAGAATCAATCGATAACAAATCCGCCATACATATATATACACACACACATATATACATATACACACACACATATATATATACACACACATATATATACATACACACACACATATATATATATTCCATTAACCGCTCCTATAATTTCTATCTTTAATTTAAGTAATTATCGTGTAACCGAGAAAATGCTAGGGTATACGTGTACCCTTACACAAATAAAATAATACGCAGCCTTACATTTTCTTAAAATTCATCAATTTGGAGTTCCAACTTTTGCAATAGATGAGAAGAAAAAATTCACTTTTTACTTTTGGAAAGAAGACAACAGACAAAAACTGGATTCTGGAAAAAACAACTGCAGTATCTGTGCTTGGTACATGCATGTATTTCCCAGTTTGGTGTAGATAAAAACTAGATTTTTAATAAATTTCGATAAAAATTGTGGTTTAAAAGTTCATAAAAATTGTGAATTTGACGAAATATGGTTAAAATTAATTATTGATTTTAACTTTAATTTTTATTAATTTTTTAAACTGCACCAAAGATGGACATACATGCATGTGCCAATGATGTTATCTTGGTCTCAATTCATTAAATTTAACACATATCTAATTGTGGATGGCGACAGCAGCCATCAATATTAAAAAAACAAACAAACAGATAGACAAACATGGGATAAATCTAAATGAAGGAAGAAACCACTGGCTCTCTAAAACAAGTGGCAATACACGGGGGATAATTTTAGGATCTGTCTGACAAGATTTTTGAAAAATTAAAAATTACTTTTGAAATTAAGAAGTTATTTCTGAATATATTCGAATAGTTTTCTATTAATTTTGTCGAACAAAATCGAATTGAAGAATGATGCAAGATAGTTTTCCAGCTATTCCCTTCTCATGTAGAATAAGACCATGAATACTGACACTGAGTTGATGGAGCTTTGATTTTTTTTTTTTTAAAGTCGCTTCATTTTTTCTTTCTTTAGGAAATTATTAAGCAGACCTTCAATAATTAAAAATTCACGTTACGTACATAGAATTTTGTTTCATTCAGAGTATGTCAGCCAAAGTCATTTTACTTTCTTAGTCGATGCAAAGGGATCGTATGGAATATGATTTGCACTTCAAAATACTTGTTATTTGCTCAATACTGAACAAGTAGATGTGTTGAGTTGTTCCCTCGTTACTTTATTTTTTATTTTTTGAAATAATTGCAACAAAAGTTCAAAATCTTTGAAACACTAGCATACTTTCTCCAAACCTTTCATTTGTTGCAGTGTTATCCATAACCTTTTCAAACGTTGCAAACAAGGCCCTTTTGGACGGTTTTCCATCCATGTTTTCGTCAATTGGCCAAAATTTTAACTTTGAAAGCATTTTTTATATTTTAAAAAGAAGTAAAAGAGTAACTTTATATTTATCACATTAAATAATTAAATTAAAAAATAAGACAAAACAAAACAATCATATTCTTCCTCTCACCCCCTATCTCCCACCCCCACCTTCACCTCAAACCTAGAATCAACTACTTGACTATCGCCACCTCTACCAACCACCTGCTATCAGCCACAACATCATAATCACCACCCAACAACCTCCACCACCCAACCCTGAATCTCAAATTAAAATCAAAATACAAGTTATCCGCCCCATGTATTTTGGTTTTAATTTAGGATTTGGGGTTGGGTGGTGGAGGTTGTTGGGTGACGATTGTGATAGTGTGGATGGTGGTGGTTGGTGGAAGGTGGCGGTGGTCAGATGGCTGATTTTGGGTTTGAGGTGGGGTGAGTAGGAGATGAGGATTGTTTTGTTTTGTCTTATTTATTATTTTTAATTTAATTATTTAATGTGATAAATAGAAATTTACTCTTGCCCCTTTTAAATATTAAAAATGTGGTCAAAGTTAACTTTTTGATCAACTGATAGATTTGTGGATGAAAATAGTCCAAAAGGGCTCACATGCAACGTTTACAAATGAAATGTTCGGGAAAAATTTGCTAGTGTTTCAAAAGTTTGGAGTTTTTTGCTGCAATTATTCATATTCGTTACTTCTTTCTTTTCTTATCTTTTCTTTTCTTTTTTTAGGCTTAGTAGTATTCTGTATTAGTATAAGCATTTTTTATGCTCTATGTTTGTAAAAGGAATCTAAACTCATGATTGAATGGTGGCACGACAATGTGACATAAGCAGAAGTATTTTGCTTCGAATGCAAACATCGATACCAATTATCAAATCAAAGATTAAAAATTTTCGAATGTTTAAACAATACTAAGAGGGTGTTTGATGTGGATTAAAATCAGATTTTTAGTGGATTGTGATAGAAGTTTTTGAAGTGTGTAGTTGAAAAGATGTAAGATCCATGAAAGATGTGATTGATATTAATTGTTTGACTTAAATTAAAATCAAATTTTAATCCAACCCAAACAGACACTGAGTATTTTCAGTTGCACCTAGCTCATTTTCCATCTGAATCTTGGCCTTGCTCACTCTGTCCCCTTCAAATAAATAAAAAACTCCAAACTCGTACTCCTTATCCCATGTAAAGATGTCATAATTTTTTAAAAAAATAATGATATTTAGTACTATTGATATTAAAATAAAGTCTAGATAGCACTAAATATCATTAAATGAGAAATATAATTAAATGAATAATATATTTCACCTTTAAATCAACATATCACATAATGTCACGAGTGTTAACGTTATTCATTTTTCAGAACAAGTCTTTGGGCCCCTTTAACTAAGACAGTCAACAATATGAACCCAAAAGGGTATCTATAGGGCCATTAAATTTGTTTTAAGCCCATTACTATTACTCCGGTTTCTCAAGCTACTCCAAAGAGTAGATCTTCGTAGGGTTCTTCAGTTCAAAATTCAGCTTCAAGCACCCCCGAAATGACGAAATTCAGGAAGCTTAATCGACCTACAGGTCATCGGATGTCTATGCTAAGGTAAGATTTTTTTTTCTCCTCTTTTATGCCTTTTTTTTTTTTCCTGTTTTTGGGATTTTTTTTAAGGTTTTGATTTTCTATTCACAGGACAATGGTATCACAGTTGGTGAAGCATGAGCGCATTGAAACCACTGTTGCTAAGGTAATTGACTATTTTTCTTTTGCGTTTTCATATACCCTTTTTAAGTTTAGGGGTTTACGCGGGTTTCGGTGTGATCTTTTCACTAAAATATTTGCTGGCTTACACCAAACAGGAAATTATTTCTTTTTTAGAACGATGCCAATTTTTTGGAGTACATACAGAAGAGATTTAATATTCATTGAATTATCAGATGTGGGCATCTGAAAGAAAAGGGGAGTTTCAGTGTATATCAGGGCTATTATGTTTAATTTAAAAATGTAAGCCAATTTACTTTGGTTTATAATGATTTTTGTTAGTGACGGCCACCAATTCCTCAAATAATTAAATTAGGAAAAGGAGAAAAGAAATTGTTTACTGCATAAATGATCATCTTTTGCAGATACCGAAGTCACGTTTTTTATTTTTAATGTTATTAAAAATATGTGTAAGTCAAGATTTTGGTCATTACTTCACTCTCACTATTTTTATTTTTTCGAGAGGTTCACAGCATTTAATTTTTTGGGTGCTGGGATGGTTGGGTGGACAACCTGCTAAAATGCTCTTTGGTGTTAGTACTTTGGGCTTCCTTGTAGATTACAACCAAGAATTGCTATGTTTAACTTTTTTTAATTTTCCTTTACATGTTATCTTATTTATAGGCAAAGGAAGTCCGAAGACTAGCTGATAATATGGTACAGCTTGGGAAAGAGGTGTGAATTTCATTTTCTCTGATTTAAATGAGTTTATTAATTCGGATTCTGCTGACGAGGGATAAATTTGAGCTAGTTCTATCTTGTTTGATTTCTTTTCTTTCTTCATTAAGCTAATGTGAATCGTAGTATGACATTATAAATTAGTGTCATTCTTTAATCTTAAGAAGGAAAAACAGTATTATGTTTCTGAGGTTCATTAGTTGATTATCCCCACCTCTCTAGTTTGTATATACCCAGTCATTGAATACTGATTTGTATTAGTTGGTTCTTATCTTTGTGTATATTCATGTTTACTTTCTTGTATGACTGTTTTTTTGACAATATTTGGTAGAATATTAGTTCTATTGTCCTTTCAAATCTGGCAGAAGATTTAGCACACTTTAGACAATCAGATTTGCTCTACTTGAATACAAGGTTCATTCTATATTACTCAGTTGAGATGCATTTCTTTGATGCTTTATTGGGATTAGGTTGTACTCTGCTGTAAATATTTATCTGGTTGTTTGTTAACAAGTATAGGGAGATTGAATTGGACGAGAAACTTTTAGTGAGATGAAAATTCAACAATTAAAGAAAATATTATTCATAGACAGAAACCACGCTGGATGCTTGGAAATAAGAAAGACTTTGATTGCATCCAAATATGAATTAATGTATCATGGATATATTGAATATATATACCACTTTGATAAGTTAGTTGATCAACATACGTGAACAGAGTGCAACATACGACTATTAACTTTGATCTGTTTACTGAATCATGTTTCAAGAAAAAGTCTGATTTTTTCCCAACTCCTTGATGTTGAGTTGAAAAATGTTTGATAGAGTGAAATACAACCCATTTATTGCTTTCTATCATCATGGAAAACCATAAGTTCCAAGGAAACTTTGGAATTTTTTTATAGAATTAGATAAAGATTCCTATCTTTTAAAGTTAGACAGAATTTTCATGATATATATATATATATACACCCAAGTATGTTGTTTTAGTTTTTGACTCAAATGCCAAATTACTATAGGGTACTCTCTGCGCTGCAAGGCGTGCTGCTGCCTTTGTACGTGGTGATGATGTCCTTCACAAGTTATTCACGGAATTGGCTTATCGATACAAGTGCATCTCAAACCTGTAAACTTTTTGGTGTTTGTTTTTTACTTCTTATTGTGATATAAGTTGGACATTTCTCATTTACAGAGAGAGAGCTGGTGGATACACGAGATTACTTCGAACCAGAATTCGAGTTGGTGATGCTGCACCAATGGCTTATATTGAGTATGTATTTTGTTTTACCATTTCTTTATCCTGTACAAAGGCACTAGCTTGCCATCTGTTCGCATATTAAAAATCGAGCTTTCAGAGTCGTAAGTTTCATATTTCACGAATCATAGGAGAGGAAAATTCTTTATAGCAGAAAATATCTGTAGTACAGCAAATATTTACGAGTACATTCTAACTATGTTTCCTTTTTTGGTTGCTATGTTGTTTCACGTGGCAGATTTATAGATAGAGAAAATGAACTTAGACAATCTAAACCACCAACTCCACAACCTTCTCAGAGGGCTCCCCTGGATCCCTGGACAAGATCTCGACTTACCAGACAATTAGCACCACCTAAAGAAGAGAAAAGCTCCGGAGCTGAGAATTAAAATCCAATATTTTGAAATGTAAGACGAAGGTTTTGTTTTCATCTTTCTATTTGATATGTAGCCTTTTGTAATTCTATAAAACGAAATACTGGGATTTGGTATAAACTCCAAGCATGCGATCTCGGCTGGGCCGAGTCTGAAGCATGCCTTCCGGGATGCATTTTTACACCGTTGTTCAAGCTGTAGTTGGTGTGCACCAGCTTCTTGTTTTAAACATGAATCAGTAACTTGATTCCCCTTTTATTATATCCTAGTGAATCAGAAAAGTAGCATAGGAAGATAGGGTGTAGGCTTGATGATTGTGTTTAAAAGTGAGCAATGACATTGCAAGTCAACTAACACAAAAAGAAAATTACATAATTGAATATGAGAATGACTAAGTTGGTGAAGGCACGCCCACAATATCAATTGAAAGCCAAAGTACAAACATTGATTGCTTTGCTTTCAATACCGAGTGCGTAGGTGTCATGTCTTTATACTTTCTTTCAATCTTATACTCCTTTCCTTTCCTAGTATTTATTTTATTGCAAGTCTGATTTAATCTTATTTCCTAAGATTGAATGTCCATGTCCGTGTTCACGTCTATCCAATAGGGGATCTAGAATTTGTGGTGAAGTGAGGTGAAAGAAGGTTGTGAAGTAATTCGGGACCCTATTAAATTTTGTCAAAGAATGAAAAGAAAAATTTGAAGGAGACCTGAATTTTTTTCAACGCTAATTCATGGCACAATGGTTTTCGACAAAAAAAATGCTGTTAAAGTGTCTGATTGGGAGTTTTGGGATACCGGTTATGGGGTTTTTTAAACTATGATTTTAGGCATTTATCAGGAGATAGATTTTGGGTTATTTTTATGAGATGTCTTTAAAATACTCAAATCCATACTTTGGAGTTTATTATTCAACGGTTATAAAAGTTTTTTGTTAAACTAAAATTATTTATATTGCCCATATATTAAGAAAGTATGTATGTGAAAATAATATGAAATAAATGTGTACATCACTTTGTGAATTTTCAATTTATAATTTCTTATATGAAATTTTTTACTCATAAGTGATATTTTCTTATAAGTAATCTTTTTCATTTAAGTTAATTTTTAACTTTAAAAATGAAATATTTACTTGAATTAAAATTTTGATTTATAACTAATTTTTACTTATAAGTTAATTATGTACTTATAAGTAATTTTTTACATAATCGAACTTTTTGCTTATTATTTTTTATATTTTATAAGTGGGTTTGTCTTATTAGTAGTATTTTTATTTTATAAGCAATTTTTAAATGAAAATGAATGTCTTGTTTTTAAATTATAATTTCTTTGCTTATAAGTAAAATTTTAGTTATTGTATGTTTATTATAAACAATTTTTTTTACCATAATCCAATTTTTATCTTGTAGACCAATTATTTTAAATTGGATAAAATTGGAAGAAAAATCGAGACAACAAATCATCGATTTGGTGAATTGAAAAATATAATTCAAAATACACTATACTAATTTTGAGTGATTATTAAATAATTCTAAATCAGTATCCCAAGCATCTCCTCTTATAAGCAGTCTAACCCATTTCTGGATCAAAATCAATGAAAAGAAAAACTCTTCATCTTAGAGTCACTCTTTCTATTTTATTTCTCTTTTCTAAAATTTTCTTAAATCGCTGATACAAATATTTATGTATTTTAATCAGTTTCATGAAGTAGTTGGGTACAAAATACATAGGGATAGAGTAACTGAGGATTCTTGGCGATAGGTGCAAGGCTTCATTCATATAAGGATGTCCCACCCTCTGTATGTTCAGTTGTTATATGGCCAAGTGTGATGCTTTTAATTTGTCCAAAAACTTTTGTTTCATATGGATTTTGCTTACTGGCCGTTCAAGACTTGAAAGCTTAAAAGTTCATATTTGTAATTGTCATTACAACTGTAATTGATCATGATTATTTAGCTTTAATAGAATTACATCAATTCTGCCCCCTCCCACACACGTGCGAATTTTTTTCGTGGTGGGGTTGGTGAATTTTGCAAGAAATTATATGGGGACCGACTTGACTAAAAGCATATTTAGTACACTAAAGTCGACAACATTGAAGACGATTAAGGAAGATCATCTTGTACAGTGAACCAAACGTGCTCGAAAGATTGCATTATCACGAAGTGACGCGCCCTCATTACCAACTTTTATTGTAATGAAGACCGTCCTTTAAAGAGATTCATTAGGATTTGACTTGATTATGGAGTACCAATTACTGCAACTAAATGATAATATTGACTATTTAACAAGAAAGAATTGAAAAGCACATCATTACAAGGAAACTAAATCTCTGTTAATGTGTTGAAATGGGATTAATTTAGGAGAAACCATTTTGATTTAACAATGTTACCTTCCATTACATGGGATTTTCTTAATTGTTACCCAAAGAAGATGATTGTATTCCCTGTTTGGTAAGGGAGATATTACATGCTAATCAGCATACATTGAGTAAACATCTTAATTTGTAACCATATACATCATCAATTAAACTATTGTTTTCATTAACCTAATCCAGCTACTCTTTCTTTATTTTTTTGGAGTGGGGAGTAGGGGTTGAACTACTTTTCCATGATTATAGTTAATATATTTGAACCCTAAAGATATGCACCATCAATAGAAATTAGAAATGATTGTACTTCAACATTATATCGCCTGTCAACAACAAATAAAGAACAAGATATTCTACAAAGTGAAATCATACGCGTATTTAAGAAAAATGTTGTTGAAGATATGAATTTTCTAGGATATTATTAAGGATTCCCAACAAAAAGAGAATATTAAATTTTGTAATATTATTTTTTTCATCATAAATAAACCTTAACAAAAAATAAAATCGTAGATCAGAAATAAAGAGGACAACTGTAATACAGACTATGATATCATGAATCCATAAATGGCTACATAAAGAAAATGTTTAAAGCAAGAAAGAAAAGATTTTTAACTCTATGCCGGTTCATCTGAAAATGACAAGCAGATCATATATTTTTTGGTAATCATTTTTACAGATCAAAAACTCAAATATGTGTAGTAATAATCCTTGCATAATATAGGAGGAGAATTAAAATATAAGTTACTCATTTCTATATAGACCCTCCTTCCAACCTTTTCTTTCTACCTGCTATATATTCCACCATTCACAGAAGGCTCCAAAAAATACAGAAACACTCTCAATCTTTCTCAATCTCTGTTTTTCTTTTTCATCTCTGGTAGTCCTATGCAGGCTAAAAACTGACTAGGCATCTTCAAAGGTAGAATGTAATACAGATACTGAAGCATCTAGATCATCATGAAACTATCTGTTTCCTGGCATACCTTTTACATATAATCTACTTGTAAGTTGCTAAGCATAGACAATCATGAAAATGTATAGAATAGTAATTATAGTCGCCCTTTTCTGAAAAATTCCGATTACCTTCAAATGGTCCCATTTTCTTACTGTACAAGAATGTATAGCTATCCTCCACGTTTTGCTTATCATTTTCTTTATCAATGTCTTTCTCTTCGAATTTTCATTTTATGGCATCCAATAGCCTATTCAGACTTCTGGTTGAAATTGAAATGATACGTTTTTCTTGTTATTTTGCAGATCAGAAGTTCCTTCTGTTTTTTATGAACAAAGTGTAACGAGAGTGATATATTGTTTCTGAAGCCCCATGGACACCAGACAAAGAATGTGAGTACAGTATCTAAATGATTTTATGTCTTGCGCATTTCAATTCAGAGTTAGTTGTTTCAGTTTCATGCAGGGATTTTTATTTTTTTTTTGCCGATCATTTTCTTCCCCCTCCATCCTGACTGATTTCACAACAACAACAACAATAAACTAAGCCTTGTTCTCAATAACTTTGGGATCGACTAAATAAATCTTATTTTGTCACTCCATTCGATTCATCGTGACTGAGTTTAGGAAACGATTATGACAGTAAATTTAATCACAGCATCCTATTTGCAGCAAAATAACTGTCCAGAATGGTCTATAAGAATTCCTAAAGCTTTATCGTTTGCTGCAGAATTCAGCTTCTTCTTTGATGTCTATTTCCATGTATGTTGTTTGCACTTTTAGATTCAATCTTATGGATACTTTATTCCTAATGATACATTTCCCTTTAAATTTGGTAGGGGAAGAAATCTGATTGAATCTAAAATGTTATGAATGGAGTTATCATTTCATCCAATACTGGATCTTTTTATTCACACAACTTCTTAATGAATAGAGAAAAAATTAAGTTGAACTTGGTAGAAGTTTTAGAAAGCGTTTACTATTTCTAAAATAGTTTTAGAATTTTGAGGTAATTGTTAGCCATTGGCTGAATAACCATTGTTGTCATGGATTCTTTTCAATAGAAGTTTGATAAATTACAGAATATATTTGAAGCATTCTTATCTTTTGAAATCCTTTAGGTTCTGAGTTTATTTATCTCTCGTATATTTTTTCTTGTTTTCCTCTTCTTGTTTACACTAACATATTGTTAAATGGCTTTTTACAGAGACGAGGCATACAAGAGAAAATTAAAGAGAATCAAAGTTAAAAGTGTAGAAAATCCTTTCCAATTTTTTTCTGCAGGCAAGAGCACAAAATGCAAACTCAATCCCTTAAAGATTATCCTGGCTATCATTATACTTGTTTCCATTGTGACATTTCTTTTGTCTCCAACAATTTGTGACAAAAACAGTATATCCCACACAGTTTCCCGGTCAGTTCTGTTTTCATTTTTGTCTTCCATTGTAAATTTAAATACATTCTTATCCTCATTATGCATTCTTCAATTAGAAACGAGGGAAAATTGCATGACTGATAATAAAAATGTCAACTGGAATATATGATTTCAGACATCAGGATTTCACGTGTATAAATAATCTGTGCTAATCTTCAGCTTTGAGTAAATCTTCCCAACAAACAGTTCACATCTGAAGTATTAGTAAGCAACCTTTTGAAATTGAAACAAATATCTAGTTTACTGTAGTCTTTAGAAGTCGGGAACTAATTAAACAAAGAAAAAACAGAATAAAAGAAGTGCTTTAGAAACAATAATCAGCTATTATTAATGGGTAGCTTATTTAATGCAGGCCACATTTTGTGAACAGGTGGATATGGGGAGGGTCAGATCCTCGGTACATATCAAATTTAGAGATGAATTGGGATGAAATATTGCGAGCTTTGAAGAAGTTACCTGAAAATAATAAGATTGATGGAGTCGGCCTTCTTAATTTTAATGAGAATGAAATCAATCGATGGGAACAGTTTTTTCCCACCGCCAATCACTCAATTCTGCACCTGGACTATGCTGAGAAAAATGTGACTTGGGAGACCTTGTATCCTGAATGGATTGACGAAGAACAGGAAGATGAAATTCCCAGTTGCCCTTCTCTACCAAAGCTTGAAGTGCCAAGACAACGACTCGATCTTATTGCTGTGAAACTTCCTTGCCGAAATGAAGGAAACTGGTCCAGGGATATAGCTCGGCTACATTTACAGATATCCGCTGCTAGTTTAGCTGCCTCTTGCAAAGGCAATTACCCAGTGCACCTGCTTTTTGTTACAAAGTGCTTTCCAATACCAAATTTATTTACTTGCAAGGACCTCGTTGCACACGAAGGTAACACATGGTTATATAAGCCAAACTTGAATTCCATGAGAGAGAAGCTTCAACTCCCAATAGGATCATGTGAACTAGCACTTCCCCTCGGAGCCAGAGGTAACTATAATGCAGTCTTCTTTTTATCTCATTGCAGCTCTTCCCTGAAACTTATAGAATCCCATTATAAATGCACACACTACATTTTATAAATCAGAAACAAGTTCATTTTTTCTTCTATCTTGCTAAAAACAGACATCATGGGGCAACTCAGAAATTAGATGAAATATTATATGAAATGGGAAAAGATAGAAAGCAAAAGCACCATGTGTTATATTATGAAAATTAACAAGAAAGTTCACTGCCAATTTTTTTTCTCTCTTAGGATACCAAAAAAAATAATTTACTTGGTTCATAACAGTAATTGACAAGAAACAACTTATTGTGTGAAACAGAACAAGATAACGGAGCAAAAAAGCAACGCGAGGCTTACGCTACAATCTTGCATTCAGCTCATGTCTATGTTTGCGGAGCCATAGCTGCAGCACAGAGCATCCGCATGGCAGGGTCCACCAGGGATTTTGTAATTCTTGTTGATGAAACAATTAGCGAATACCATAGGAGCGGACTAGCATTGGCAGGCTGGAAAATCCGGACCATCCAGAGAATAAGAAATCCTAAAGCTGAGAAAGATGCTTACAACGAATGGAACTACAGCAAGTTCAGATTATGGCAGCTGACAGATTATGATAAGATCATTTTTATTGATGCTGATTTGCTTATCCTTAGAAATATTGACTTTTTGTTTGGGATGCCAGAGATCTCAGCAACAGGTAATAATGGCACCCTTTTCAACTCAGGAGTAATGGTGATTGAACCATCCAATTGCACGTTCCAGCTTTTGATGGATCATATAAATGAAATTGAATCTTACAATGGTGGAGACCAGGGATACTTGAATGAAATATTTACATGGTGGCATCGTATACCAAAGCACATGAACTTCCTGAAACATTTTTGGTTTGGTGATGATGAAGTAGTAAAGCAGAAGAAAATTCGTCTTTTCGAGGAAGAACCACCAGTTCTTTATGTTCTTCACTATTTGGGTTATAAGCCATGGTTGTGCTTCAGGGACTATGATTGTAACTGGAATGTGGATATATTACAAGAGTTTGCAAGTGATGTTGCTCACAAGAGGTGGTGGAAAGTACACGATTCAATGCCAGCAAAATTGCAAGAGTTTTGTCTGTTGATATCAAAGCAGAAAGCACAATTGGAATGGGACAGAAGAGAAGCTGAGAAAGGAAATTACTCAGATGGGCATTGGGGAATCAGAATACAAGATGGGCGTATTAAGAAATGCGTTGACCCGCCATACTGCAACTGGAAGGGCATGTTAAAGCATTGGGGGGAGAACAATTGGACGGATGATGCATTCCCCATTTCCACACCACCAGCAAGAATCACAGCCTCTTTTAGTTTATGAGTGGCAGTTTCTACTTGTCTCAGTGGGTTGAAATTTTGTTCACGGTACAGTTTTAAAATGGCTTCCTATTAGCCTTCCATTGTTTTCTTTTTTCCAGGAAAGAGCGAGTACAAGGGGGCTTTAGACATTTATAGCCTTAACATGTCAGATATTTTTAATATAATTGCCTGGATCGTCATATTTACAGGAAAAAAGAGCGTTTTGAGTTTTCTCTGTTACTTGTTCACTTATTTTATTTCAGCTTGCAATTCTCCTATTTAGGGATTCGTTGCATATATCACAAGTTTGCTTGAACTTCTAGAAAGGGATTTTGTTTGAGAACCTATTCAGAGAGCTATCAGCATGACTGTCTTGACCACAATAAATTACGAACTAAGATGAATAACTAGAACCAACTAGTTATCTTCTTTTCAAACATTACATTGATGAAAACTAAGAATCCTCCTTTAGCTCTCAATGATAATAGAATGAAGCAGGTTTCTTTGCCAGCAATAATATAGTAGCATAAACTAATTATTTATTCAAAATAAAATGAAAATAAAAATAATTCAAAAGCAGACAAAAAACAGCAATTATTTTGAAATCTAAAAGGCCCAGAGGAAGAATTGCAGACTGAACAGTATCTAATAAAAATAGTAAATGTTTAGAGACCTGGATTTGGCCACTCTTCATGATTCATAAACTAAAAGCTGCATTGATATTTCACCAAAGATATGCAATAATATCTTATCTACCATTCACAAACTCGACCAAAGTACAGTTGAGTCCTTCAAAGTCAAATTCTAGACATTTTCAGTCACCTGGTTCCCATGTAACTCGACGTGTTTTCTGATGATGGAAAAAGTAACAAATTTCATATGAAAGCCAGAAAATGATCTTGAATTACCTTCTAATTTGCAGAAGTTGCATGGTTGTGGTCCTGTGTTGCAACTACTACCAACCATTATATGGTACACCAAAAAAGGCTTCATAAACCTGAAAGATGTTTATATCATTTAAGAGATGCAGAAAATAGAAAAGAAATTAGGTGTGGCCAGAATTCAGGAACATCAGACAGAGGAAAAAAAAAAAAAGGGCACCAAAATTCGATGAATTAGTCTTACATATATCATCAAAAAATACTTGAAACTTTATTGTTATTTAACCAATGAATACCACCAAAGTGTCAAAATGAAATTATTTGAAATTACCTATATTCAAGACAGATTCTCGCTATTGTGGCTGCCCGAGTATGATGGTTTCAATGATCACCAGACTTCACAGGCAAGAGATGGACGACTGACTTGGTATGGATTCTCATCGTATGGCAAAATGATTTTCTAGAAAAAAGATTGACGAAATGCAAAGAACTCCTCGCTGTTTTATCTTCTAGGGGAAATTGTTCAAAGTGGTCCGATTTAGTGAAAGGCATGCCACCTTTGGCTAGCTCATCACTTCTATTTGAAATATGATAATGATAATTATGATTAAAAGCCATTCAATGATATAGTATAACTGGACGGCCTAATTACTTGGCCTCTAACCTTCATACATGAAAGAAAACTATAAAACAGAGTACAAAGTACGTCATTGATGCAGATCTATGATTCTTTGTCTTTACAACTAGAAAGCCACTACGTAAACCGATGTCTGATGCATTTAAAGAGATTAAGTACCTCCACATGGCTAAGGCAACCTCTTTCAGATGTGAATCTATGTGATTCTTCTATTCTGGAGTAAAATAAGTACTTAACTATAATTTCCCGTCAGTCATAGGATCAGGTTGAGGAGAATGTACAATTGTGGACCTGGAATTCATGCCATGAAGAAACTGAAATCCATAAAAAACTACTAGGAGTGGCCCATGGCCTACTACATCCGATGACAGATGAGAAACAACACTCCTAGTGGTTGAGAACCTAACTGTTGCAACTCCTCTCCTCCATCACCTACTTGCATTATCAGGATAACGGAAATCTCCAAAAGCAGGAAAGCTAGTATCTGTTTGGCTAGACTCTTTACATGGAATGAAAGAAAAGGAAAAGCCTTCTTCAACATAAATCCACCCAGTCCTTAAAAGTCAAGCCAGGTTCTCTCTTCACTCTAAATTGAATGGTTAAAGGAGGGTGAAGTAGACCAAAGTTGACAGAGCCTGTAATGGTTGTAAAAGACGTGCTTGAGATGCATCGATGTACCAAAAACAATATGGCGACAAAAGATTCATGCAGAGCAAATTTATTCTATATCAGTCTAATTTGTTGTATTCTGTTTGGAAATTTGGTGCCTTACATTAGGCTAGACTCTTTACCTAGCATGGAAGAAAAGAAAATCCTTCTTCATTATAAACCCACCCATTTCTTAAAAGTCAATGCTGACTCTCTCTTTTTCAACTGAGATTCTGTCTGGAATTTTGGTGCCTTACCCTTGTAAAGTGTTTTATGGTACTTCAAAAAGAGCGTGCGGTACTTGTATTTGTCGATGAACATCTTCCCTTTCTCCATTAACCCCACAACTTCATTTGCTCGAACAAAGAAACCACCTCTCACGAATGTATAAAGCACAGCATCCAACAATTCCTGATCAATCTTCATTCCACTGGTAAAAGCAAAAGACTTCATCTCACCCCACAATTCAGTCACCTCGATGTATTTCCCCCCAATAGCAGCATACCCTGTGACCATAGAATGGAAAGTTTGAGCATTTGGTGCATGCCCCAAACTCCTCATCTTCTTGAGAGCCTTCTCAGCATCTTGCATCAGCCTCTTCTTGCAGAAAAAGTGAATCACATTATTCCAGTCATGAACTCCAGAATCCACGTTTTGCCCTTCTTGTATTTCCTGCAGCAACTTAGCCATTAAATAAGCTTCATCACCTTTCGTACAACCTTTGACCAGCATATCAAATTCTTGATGACCGCCTCTGGGGATTTTAGCCTCTTTCATCTCTTTGAACAGATTGAGAGCCCCTTGTGTATCTTTTTCAAGAATCCGAAATTGAATCAATGCCTCGTAACAGCTTGCATCAAGCTGAACACCTGCCTTACGAGCATCTCTTAGCAATGATGTAACTTCTCCTGCTCTATTCTCTTTACAATATGCTTTTAGAAGAGAAGCATACATGGAGGAACTAGTTCTAACTCCAGCCAAATGCATTTCATCTAGAAGGTCGTGTGCCTGATCCAACCTACCAAGCGAAATGCATGTGTTGATGACATCCATCAAGGCTGAACTATCAGAAGAAACTGGGGAATCTTTTTTCTCTACCTTGATTAGAAATTCCGCCAAATCCCTTATCCTACCAGATTCCAAGAAAGCCTTTATTAATTTCACGTATGCACTCTCCGTCGGCTGGAGAACACCTCGTTCAGTTGTAATCAACTCAACTTGCCTAAGCAACTTCATAATCAACATATCGAGTAATTCTTTGGCCTCATTTTCAAGTCTTGAGAACTTCCTGTCCCTATAGAAAGTTTCATAAGATAAAAAATGCCTTGGAAATAATGAAGGATTTTCCAATCCATCGAAATTAATATGATTCAACTCCTCTCCAGAAACATGTCGATGAGGTGAAGTGCTGCCTTTCTTATCAGTTTCGAATGATAAATTAGCTAAACTCAATGAATTTTGAGCTTTCTTTGCTTTCTCAAGCATTTCCAGAACCATGTGTGATGCAGAGTCTAGATCCATAAATTTCAAATGACAAGAAAACAAACAATTGTAGAACTGTCGAAACTGAAGATCACTTAAATTCTGAACTTCATCAATGTGTCTCTTGAGCTTTTTAAGCTCCTCTCTTCGACCATTTCTTTCATAAATATGGGCCATGATGATCAATAATGTTGTGTCAGTTTTCACATTAATCCTAGGCATCATGTCAAGGACCTGCTCTGCTTTCCTAGTAGTACCAAACAGAAGGCACCCAGCCAAAGCAATGTTACATGCAGTTGTGTTAGGCTTCATAGCAATCAAATGTTCATTACTCTTTTTCCGTGGATCAACTCTCCCATCCTGTAACAAGTAACCTATCTCAAGAACCAACTCAGCCGCAAGGTAAGCTCCTGATGAATTTTCAGTCATATGAGCTAAAATTGCCGACCAAGCTGTCACAGGTGGGAACTGTTCCATCTCGATAAGCTTTCTTAAAAGAGTAGATGCAGGAATTGGCAATCCACACTTAGCAAGTCCTAGAGAAAGATACAACAGAGTCTCTTTGTCAAATAAGTTCTGCTTATGCTCCTCAAGGGCATTCTCAACCAACCCATATCCTTTAGAAATCCATTGGTAATCCAAACTCCAAGTTAAAGCAGTTAAAAACTTGTTCACAATATATTTCCTAGGAAAGCCTTCCATTTGCATATGCTGCTCATGCAAATTCCACGCATCATCAAGTCTGCGCTCATCAATTGCAGTTTCTAACTCCTCACACAGTTTACCTGAATCTCGAGCCTGCACCAAAATAGTGCAACCCATAGTCGAAAAACACTGTTTAGAACATTTAAATTCATGCTGAAACTTTGAGACTCTACTTTGGCCGTTAAAGTAAGTGGAAGGCTTAAGGCTCCAGGCAGTGTCACGAGGGCATTTGGAAATTTTATCAGTAAAGCTAAACAAAATACAAGACGAATAACTTGTGGTCCGATGACTAAGTTTCTTGATAAATGCCATTTGGTTAAAATACTGATGTAGGTAATGCCTGCGCCATGAAGAACGTCATTCAGAAATAGTATGAAGTACCTGTAACTGAATGATTCATTCAAAGACAGAAAACGGAGTTAAAAAGGAAATTAAATATTTCCAGTGAGGCATTTCATCAAACCGTATAAAGATCGATAGCAAAAGGTCAAAGTTTGGAAAACAAAAACCTACTACCCCAAAGCAAATGTTATCCTTAGAAACAACGAAAACAAAGAATATTTTCAAAGTTGGAAAATATTTTCAATCAAAAAAAATACCAATCAATCACTCCAAATAGAAATTTGGGTTTCATTGAGTAAAAATACAATCAAACACACCCTCAGAATATTTCCAGCTAAAAAGGGTTCGCGAAATAATGCTATTGGTTTCCAAAAACGAAAAGAATTGAAAAACTAATTTCGTTTTGGAGATTAATTTTAAGGCTGCGCACCTGTAGAATGAGAATCATTGTCTCCTTTCGTGGATGACGAGATACTTGGTATGTAATTTCAAGAAGAACTGATTAGTCCCGAATTGAAATTAGAATTGATGGAGCACAACGGCGGACGTAGAAATAATGTTGAGGGAAGGCGAGATTAAGGACGGAGTTAGCTACGGGGGCTGCTCCCGAAATTTTTTTTTTTTTTTTGTTGAATAATTTAAATTTAGTTGTATTTTCTCAACTAGTTCATGCTATAT
>CAIGRF010241210.1:0-29124 GCA_903798235.1 Fraxinus ornus
CCTCCCCTAATAAATTTGAGTTGAGGAGTGATACTTCGCTCTTGCTTGAGTTTGTTAATGGTATTTCTCAATAAACCTGGGTTCGGAAGAAAGCGAGAAACCACTAGTAAGCATGAAAAAATCACTCCTAGAGCATGTTTTCCTAAGCTTAAAAAGTTCACTTACAAATAATTTTACTGAGTTTTTCAAAATAAAATCATATTTTTAATTCGTAAGAGTTGAAAATAAGTAACTAATTGCATTTCAATAAGTAGCACACTTAAAAGAAACAAAACTTCTTTTAAAGCTTAGCCTAACATTTCTAAAATATCGCTGTTCTGTGGAAAGCAGCAAAAATGAGGGAAGATAGCTTACAGTTTTGTGGTGGAGGAAAGGGAAGTGCAGGGTCGGCTGTGGATGAATAAAACACAATGAGACTTGTAAACGCATCCAGGAAAAATATTGGGCTACCACTTGTCATTAACGCAGCACGACTCAACGAATGGCGAGGAAATGCTTGTTTATCTGGACTGGAATATGAGGTCAACAATGGATATATAGCCCAGTTAAGTGAAGATGGTTCCAGAGCACTGCATCAAGAATTAGGATATCAAGTTCTAAAATTCCGGATAAAACTTCAAAAAAATAAGTTCAACTAATATGGTATATAGTGAGAGAATGCGTTTGAGTAAAAGTTGTACAGATAAAACATTAAAGAATACGCGATAATTATTTTCAACTAAGTCAAAGAAATACTAACGATAAAAGAGAACTCCAGAAAAAATATAGTAGAAACTATTCTGCAAATACAATCAAGCATAACCATCATTTACTAATGAACCAACGGAGGAATGTATCATGCAGGTTTAGAACACATGCGCGAAGAGACATCTACGAATATATGTAATTGCCACTGTCTTAATAGTTATTCATTTCTAGATGAGATAAAAGTATCATTTTACTATTATTTTTCTTTTTTCTATTCTGCAAGGTCTGCACTACGAAATATTGAAAAAGCTTCCAGCATAATCAAAATCCCCCCATTCAAGCTCGACGTTCTCATTTGTGTCTAATTTCTCGAATGGAATTCTTCGCTTCTTGCCTAGTTGACAGAGAGCTGTCGTAATCAAAACTTCCACAGTTCCTTCCGAAGGAAACATGAATCAAACGCATGAGAACGTGATGAGGTAGATCTTAACAACTTTATCTAAACAAGAAATCTGACATGAAAAGTGAAATTGTATTAACTATAGTATCCAACTGCATCCGACAAACTCAACATAGTGTATACCTGAATAGGCATTGAAGATATATTCTGTAGTCTGGATGAACACCTTCCTCATGAAAGCGGAGGAGAGCATTTCGCAGCAAAGCAAAGACTAATCGAGGTAAAGGTTGCAGCTGAGGGCATTGGGAGAAGGCGACATCGATGTTAGCAGTTGTCAAACTCCCACTTTCGTATTGGGCAATTTTGCAAGCATCATTATACTGAGCTGTAAGAATTACAAGCCAATCGTGTAGTAACATCCTACCCTCTCGAACTCCTTTCTCCGAAGAGGCCAAAATCACCTGTGGAAAATTGTGCCAAATTAACAAACTATGGCACTTAATAATAGAAATGAGATAGGTTACCAGAATATTCCTAACATGCCAAAATATCCTCAGTCTGTAGAGGACCACAAATTAAGAGACAGCATGTGATTCTGGAGGAGGCATTACTAGATAAATGATAATTTCAAGATTGCATTGAAACACAAAAATGCTAAAGAGCAAAGAACATAGTGAATTTCCTTCACAGATATAAAGACAAATGCATATGTTCCAGCAAATGATTTCAATACTAAAGTTTAGAGCAAATAAATTTCAGTAACATCGGACAAGTTTTCAGCAAATAAAATCTGCAGAGAAAATTGCATCAACAGAACTCAGCAAATATATTCATTTGCCAAACAATCAAGAGTTGTCAAGCTTTTGTTTTAGCGTTTTCAACTGAGGAAATTGTTTACAGATATGGAGTTGTGTGGGATTGATTTTCAGCAAATAAAATTTGCGGAAAATTGCATCAATAGATGTCAGCAAATAAATTAATTTGCCAAACAATCAAAAGTTTTCTAGCTTTTGTTTTAGTTTTCAACCGAGGAAATTGTTTAAAGCTATAGAGTTATGTGGGATTTAATAATGGCCAAAGTCATCAATTGCCCACTAGTAATTATTAAGTCACAATTTGCTTCCATTAAACCTTTCTCTGATATGGAATATTATCTAATTTAAAATACATAAATACAAGATAAAGATTATGTAGGAAAAAAAATCTAGTATATGTATTTCTATCTTTATTGTACTTATAAATATTTCATCACATAATCTAGTGCACATGAAAAGACATTTTTTTGGAGATCGAAGTATATATTCACACTTAACCCTCTAAATGTGTGCAAATATGACTATATTTAAAGTTTCAATAAAAGTTTTAAATAGGCACTTTGGTGATGCTTTGCATCTTGCTTATATGCACAGTGTACAACATAAACCTTCCTTCTCCACTCACACCTCAACTATGTTAATATTTATTATTAAAGAAGGTTGAGGTAATGATGATAACAAAACATAATTCAGGTACCAATCTACCTTGTGAACAAGTATTGAAAGAACAACTTCAGGATCAACGCTGTCATATATCTCGTTAATACTATGTGCCGCTCCAAACTGTAAAGTTTTAATCCTCAATCTCCTTCGGAGGGAGTACTTTTCTCTGCATAATTATACATCACAGAAAGCCAAACTAAAAAAAGTAGGACATAAATGTCTAAAGCAAGTAATGTTGGTAAAGATTCTTCCAGAGAAACAGCAAATGAAGGACAAAAAGTAGAAGCAAAGGTAATGTAAGCTTTACCACAGCCCTCAATGGATCAGTCAACAACAAAAGGACGGGTGCTCAATATGCAAATGGACCCACCCATTTTAAGTCAGATGTTTTTATAGAATTCAACTCAGAAAGGACGTAGGGTGACAGTACCACTACGTTACATGCTTAAAGAAAGATATATTACTGATAATTCGTATATAAACTTCATGCGTGCTCAAAAAATTAAAATGGCAGGAAGTTTTGAATACCATTTGGCAACCTAGCAATATTTTTTTTTTCCTTGATTAACATCATCTAAAAGACAGGTTAGGTTTAAACAACGACGTTTCACTTACTCAGTTTGGGTTATGCTTGGGAGATCGACATGAAAGATATTAATTAAGTTTGAGGACTAATGGGACAGCATATGGGGGAAAAAGTTTATCTAGAGAAGAGGAATTAACACAAATATTTACATACAAAGTACAAACTGTCAATTAATAATCACACACATAAACTGAAAGTGGCAAATAAAATAAAAGGACCAATTGGATTCTCTGAGTTTGAGACTGCCCATCTTTCATGAGTTCCAGAAAAGCAAACAAAGATATAAGAAGGCCATGGCACTAAAACAAAATTGTCGTGATTTACTTGACAAGACTATCTAACATCAAGCAGAACAACTGTAATAACCACAAGCAAAGCATATTTGTGCGAATTGTTTTTACAATATGCTGATGACTTTAAATGCGAGCATTAAGCAGTTATGAGAAAAGCAGGAGATTTTGCTCATTGCAGCAAAAGGCCATGACTGCTCAATGAAATTCCACAGGTCATAAATAACAAGATTGCTTTTAGTTCACATTGCCTAAGTGAACATAAAAGAAGTTACCATGGCAAGTCGTATTGGCAAAAGAAGAAACTTGGTCTAAGCGCATTTAAAGAACATGGGTATCAGATTCTATTACCTCTGTCCATATAATCCAACAAGAGAGGAAAATTCTAATCTTTGCACACATCAACAGTCATTGTGTGGATAATCAAAATGCACACAGATACATAATCCGTCAGAAATATACACAGTGATAATCTGGATCAAGAGAACCATACCTACTTGTGGAACTTGGACCTGAATTGGAGAGCTCATCTGGGGGAACAACAACAGTATACTGAAATGCAATCTGTAACATGGGAAGTTCTGAGGTGTGCCTGCAGAAAACCATCTGTTACCTGATTGTTTAATTTATTTGCATAAAAATGCAGACAAGAGAAGTCAATGAAAGACTGCACAGCATTCAGGATGAACCAGAGAATCTACAGAGAAATTTCCATCCAAGAATAGAAAATATGATCCAAGCAAACTTTATATGTACTATCTCAAAGCACATAACATTCCATGACATCTGACAAAGAATTTCAACTGATTTGCTTTAGATTGGGTCTCATAGGGAGGCAAACTTGGCTTCAGGATAGAGTAACAGCATCACAAAGGGACAGTTTCAGGGAAACAAATGCATGATTTTCCTAAAACAAAAGGACTTTTAATTGTTGGTCTTTATTATGGCATTTTTGTCTTTCAATTAATGAAAAAGAACCTACAAAGACAATTAAAAATGAGTTTTAAAGAATATACCAAAAATGGCTCAGTGTTGTTGTCTATTGTTTCATCCGTCCATAAAATAATTAAGAAAGCCAATACAAAATTAAACTCGCAAGAATATTCTTATAGCCAACCATGATTAGCATGCTTGAGGAAACATTAGAAGGAAAAGGATGATGAGGAAAGCATAATTTTACCTGGAGAATCCAGTATTATTCGCAAGATCGAAGTCATAGGCATACGTGGCAAAAGAATCGCAGCAAATTATATGTTGAACACTTTCATACTGAGGATCAGGGAAAAAATGCCCATACTGTAGCAAAGAAATGTTAAACATTATTACCTAATCAAAATAATAAGCAAAAAGTCAAGGGGTGAACACTCACGGAATGGCCAAGTTTAAATTCAGATGACGTCCTCAGCCGTAGGACACAATTGAAAGCATATGGCCGACTTAACATACGGTACCTGTGAGAAGATCATTTGGATCATCAGGCAGATGAAGAGATCAAAAATTAAGTAACCTTAGGCACATCAATTAAATCATCAAGCACATAAAATTGCAGATTAATATTAAAGGGAAAAACAAATATCATCTCAGAATTAACATTCATTCTTGGACAAGGTAGTTATTACTCACATGTCCTGAGGAAGTGTTGAATCATCAGTATTTGAATATAGAAACAAAGATCCTCCACTCTCAATACTAAGAAATTTCAGAGATGCTAAATCGGTGTACTCATTTGTCACAGCAAATATGTCCACACAAACACCAACTTGAACAGCAACAGCAGCCTGTGAAACAAATATAAATACTTAAAGCTTTTCAAGGATGCATCTACAATACTTTCATTGTAAATAGGCTAAATACCAAATCTTTATAGAATGGAGTCTGCTCGGGGAGTAAAGCACGATCTGCATCCTCTCCTTTACTAGCATACTGCTCACCATACCGTCTAGTATCTAGCTGGCCGGGACCATAATCAGGAGGACCAGATAAAAAGGCAAAAACCCTGGCTGCACTTCAAATAGGTGGGAAAAACGGAAGGAAGGATTAGCAATTTTCGAGCATTATGTAAGGATGGAAAAATCAAATTTAAAGCATTATAATTATGGGGCCTGTCATTAGATTGCCATCCCAGCAAAGGTGGAACGAGAAAAAAGAAAATTAATTACAGTGAATAAAGAAATTAGAAAAATCATATACAACTTTACCATACCTAAAGCATAGGTATTCCCATATTCTGATCCGAGATAATTAAAGATAGCTTCGATTGCCACTCCAAAGCCTCGCCCGCCGAGTAAAACTCCATCTAATCCTTGACCAGCATCCGTAGTTCGTTCCCATGAAGTTGTTGGTTTTAGTGTTTCAAGTGCAGATGCAATTCGATCCTTACAGGTATCAACCTATAGCCAAAATCGCTAAATATTAAGCGCTTAAGCATATTCAATCAAATAGTATGACAACAAAAAGAAAACGAGAACAATTACCAAAAAATACTAAGCCTTAATCCTAATATTTAGGTGTCTACATGAATCTTTTTTCTCTACTCCATTGTGTTCATTGCTATGTCCAGATCCAATACAACAAATTCTTCTCAGTTACAACGGGACATGTTAAAGGGGTGGACATTTTTTCCAAAACCACCCGAAGCAGATAAGAACTAGACCAAACTAGCTGGTTCGGTTCAGTTCCAATTAAAAGTCCGGTTTTGGTTCTAGTTACAAAACCGAATTTAGACTTGGTTCCAATTTTAATTTTTAAAAAGAATCTATCAATTAAGCCATAAGTTATATGAGTTTGCATGAATACATGTGATCAGGATAATTATCAATTTTGTCGCCTCAATCACAAACGGCAGAAGTGAAACAAGAACCAAAGGTTCCATTTTTACAATTGGTGATGGGACCAATTCGGCCCGGTTCTCAAGTAATCCAAACCGAAACACCCAGTACCCACCCTCTTGTGCTAACATTTGTCCAACTCTGCCCATTGTACTAAGGTCGTGTGTGCAATGTTTTAAAAGGTAGGAAAAAGCGGGGCATAAACGTGAGGGAAAAGTCTCGCTTATGGAGAAGGCGTCGAAAAGGTGATCAACTCTATTTAGGAACCGCCTACTGCGGGCCTGCCTAGGCGGCAAAACCCACACCATTTTTGTCCAATTGTTTTAATTGTTTTAAAGGTTAAATAAAGAAATAATTATTAATGGTCTTAGAATAACTAAAATAATATTAAAAATATGGAAATGCCTTATTACAACTAGGTTTCACCTAGGCACACCTAAGCTCATAAGGCTTGAAGCCCGACATTGCCGTCTTACCATGTCTCGCACCTTTTTGAACCTTTTACTTATTAACATTCATTTCTATAGATTTATGCAATATATGCCCCCAACAACCAAAGCTGTTATACCTTTAATTTATCCTTGATCTATGCCACTGCACTTCTATTTATGACATATATTCTCTTTTCTTATTTTATCTATTCTAGTATAACCACACATCCATCTTAACATCCACGTTTTTGTTTACATTCATTTTAAGGACATTTTGTCCATTATCAACATAAAACTTAACATTATAAAGAATAGAAGATCCGATAATTGTAATGTAGAAATAATGTTTTGACTTTACAAGGTCCCTCCTATCACACAAAACTCATGTAATATTTCTCCATTTCATTCAACCAACTCTAATCCCATGCATTGCATCCTCTTGAAATCCTTTTGTTAACAATCAAACCTAATTACCTGCATCTAGCAATTATTTAAACAATACAATCCTCCATAGCGACTCCAATATTATTCTTCGTTCCTACCTTACTAACATGATATTCCACGTATTTCGTTTGATTTTTACTAAACCTAAAACCTTTATATTTCTAAGTACTCAAAAGTTCGAACATATGATTTAACACTCTCCTAGTCTTAAGCGCTCAAACCAACTTTATCCATCGTGATGAAGAAAAGAAGATTTGCCCAAAAAAAAGGTCTACTAAACCCATTATTCATAAAATAAGTCTACTAAACCCATAACTAAAGGGATAAGGACTTAAAACAAAATCTTGATGCAAGCTTATATATAAAAATGTTTTCTACACTACTGCCAATATATCTTATACTCGTAACTGCATCAAGTTACATATCCTTAACAATATTTTTAATCTAATAGGAATTATTTTTCTCTCCAATACCACCAATAGAATTTTCACAAGCATCTTATGATAGGCTTTTTAAATTAATAAAAAGCTCAAATGCATATGTTGTTTCTATTATCTATACTTCTTCATCAATTTCCTAGGCAAGAATATGAGTCTCACAGTAGCTATCCATGGCATATAGCTGAATTGATTCCCTAATTTCTTTGTATTATACCTGAATCTACTTTGAGTCTCCATCTCACACAACTTCATAGAATGACTCATGAGCTCAATGCCTCCATATTTAGTACAATCTTAATTATCTCCTCTATTCTTATAAGTAGGCACCAATCGATATTCATCAGGAAATAACCAATTGAAGCCTGCTGCTGAAATCAATGAGAGCAAAGGCAGATGAGAAACAACTTCAGCAGAATTGAAGTAAACAACATACTGGAGCAAGAAAAGAAAACAATGGCATGACATCTTCAAGATCCATTGCCAGGTTGCCATCAGAATCAGGGGGGGTGAACACATTTTTTACCACTGGAATGGCCCCCTGAACATCATACAAACCAATTTTGTGACTGAATGTGGCGAGACCAAAAAGTGATCCAGGCCCAAGAGCTGTACAAAACCAGAGAAGTGCAAGATTACACTTCCTCCCATAAACAAGAACTTGAGTGCAAAAATCATAAATGACAAACCTTCCAAGGCAGCTAAAAGAGCACTTTTAGTCAGTTCCAGAAACTCTTCTGATGCTGTAGAATTAGACAAGGTCAGGAATCCTTATAATGCATCAAAGAAAACGCATAGCCAGAAAGAGGATGACAATTATATGGAACAATTTAAAACCTCAAACATATATGTAGAAAAATATTGATGGTGCATACATACAATTGAGTTCATTTTGCAAGTTAATCTGAACCTATAGTCATATAACAATCATTAATAGCCATCGAAGTGATATACAATCTCTAGAGAACTTATATATTCTGGTTTCTCCGTTTTCTCAAAATGAGTGTTGAACACCTGAAACATACAAATGTATAGTTTACTAACTGAGCAAAAAGGGATCAGCATCAACTCACTTATTATCCTAGCATTGGATAATTCCAATTTTCAATATTTAACACCCATTTTAACCAATCGATCCCAGAAATGAAAGAAAGAAAAAGGCATTTATGTCACTACAATATAAAAGTGGCTAAACCTTTGGCTCCACGTGTCGCAATGTACTATCGTTGTAATTAATTAATTTTTTTTTTGCCATCCACCTCCACCTCCATCCCACTCAAACACTCCTCTTCTCCATTTTTGCACTCAATCAACCCGTACCTCTTCTCCATTTTGCACTTAATCAACCCGTACCTCTTCTACTAATTATTTTTGCCATCCACCTCCATTCCACTCAACCACTCCTCTGCTCCAGTGAAGATCGCTCTTTTAATTTTGCGGAATTCATCTGTTTAAAACTGTTGAAATTTCACAAGGTATTCTGAATTTCCATCCCATATAATCTTTTTTAATTAATTTTAGATCTAGAAATAATTATGCGATTTAGATCTATGTTGAGTTTTATTCTTCTTCTTTACTCAATTGTTCTCGTAATCATTATTTTAGCTCTTAGTTAAAAGCAATGGGAACGATGGATAAGCAGAGTGCTGCAGATTACATCAACCAGATGTTCCCTACAGGTTGTTTGTCAGTTTACACACGAATTTACATGTTTCGATATTGAATTATGTATATCATTTTGATGTGTTCTTTTTTTTTTTTTGAAATATTCTTTGCTCAACTCTCAATGGAACCAATCCAGAATAATGAAAATAATAAATAGGTGGAATTAGTTTTTGTTTGAAATTCGGGAATTTAGATAGTTTCGAGTCTGGAGCCAATTTATTGATTTGGAGGGAGTGTTTCATTTATTTAGTTGTAACTTGTAATATGGTACTGAATATATGGAAGAACCAGTTGGAAAAGAATCTTGAGAATTTTATTCATTGGTACCTTTTATACATGAACACAGAGCGGTGAAACTTATATATAAACAATGTGGAATATGGAGGATGCCTGCATGTAAGGCTAATCTATTGCAAAAAAATGCATGGTAGTTAAGCTGTTTCAAATCAATTCTCCAAAAAAGAAAGGCAAAAAACAAAAGGAAATAGTTTTATCCGACCCATTGATTAAAATCTGTAATCTCAAGGTCTTGTCTCCAGTGTTTATGCAGTGATGGTGTTCTAATACATGTAATTTTTCTTATTTTATTGAGAATCTGGTGACTGATTACTTTGCAGAGGCATCTTTATCTGGTGTCGAGCCACTTATGCAGAAAATACATAGTGAAATTCGTCGAGTGGATGCTGATATTTTAGCAGCCGTTCGCCAACAGGTTGGATTTTTTCTCTGTCTCTGATAACATAATATCATTTACTTGGAGGCAAAGATGGCAGTCTTTCATATATAAGCGAAAAACTTCACATGTTTCTTCCTTCTCCCTTTTCTACTGAAAAGGAAGAAGCAACAATAGAGGCAAATTGAATTCAAGGGTTTTCACTGATATAACAATATGGTAAATCCACGATAAAAACAGCGAACGGAAGCATAGCAGTGGTTCAATAAAATAGTCTATTAAAGTCTTGGGTAACATGCATCCCTTTTGGCAATTCCTTAACACCATGGTTTCTAAGTGTGTGTATACTGAAATTTGTGTCTATGTGGGATGATTGGTTGAGCAGAATCTTTTTGGCAACAATATATGATTGCTTAATGTTGATGGATGCAGTCACTCTCTTGGCCAGATTAACGAACTCTTTCTAATCAAAGAGCATAATTTGAAATGAACTGTTTGAAATACTCAATTGCCATAATTTGCAGAGTAATTCAGGAACCAAAGCAAGGGAGGATCTTGCTACGGCCACCAGTGCAGTGCAGGTTTGTTAATTACATAGGTTGTAGAACTTTGATTCGCTGCTGAAATCAGGTTACCCTAAGCATAAGCAATTTTTTTTTCCTTCCTGCAATTCAGGCGTCTGTAATCTTGATTTTACAAGATTCAAACCTGCATCACGGTTTCATCATTAATTAATCTCTATGCTCTGAACCAGGAACTCATGTATAAAATTCGAGAAATTAAAACCAAAGCAGAGCAAAGTGAAACAATGGTTCAGGAAATATGTCGTGATATTAAGAAACTTGATTTCGCGAAGAAGCACATAACAACTACAATTACTGCCCTTCATCGTCTTACCATGCTAGGTTAGTCCTTTTAATCCGAAAATTTGGGCATGATAATTTTCTTGTGTTAAGCTTGTAATTCTATTTGAGATGGATTTTAGGTTGTTCGTTGAACTCCATTCTGCTTGAAAATAACTCTTTTATTGATGGACATGTTCTTTTGAATGTTTAGTTAATTCATTTGGCTTGGGTATCTTTTTCAGAAATTTTATATTCTCGCTGTCATTTCCTATTTATTAAATTGTTCAGTTTTCTCGACAAGAGCAAACAGCAGGATTGTGATACGATCGAATTTGAAGTCTTGAACTTTTAGATCACCATAAATTTTGCAATATATTCTATATTAGTTTTGCTGGTTTAATATTATTGGAACAATCATCTTAAAACTGGGAATGACCCCTTTCCCTTCTTCTGCTTGTATCCCTCTGTCCCTTTTTTTCTTCTCTCTTACTTTGAAAACTCTAGCCTGGTTGCATAGTTATAAAGCCAATACAATTTCCAATACTTGTTTTTCGGGTCATGCTTAGTACTTGTATCCTCAACATGTATGAAACTGCTTTTTCAATACTAATTAGTTACAGGCCCTAGTATGATTTACTCTTTCAGTCTTTCTACATATTATACTCGCTTAAACTCTTTATGCAGCCGTTGTGGAATTTGAACTATGTCTTAATTTTGACTCTTACTAAAAATAGGCAGAGGGTGTATACAAATTTCCTCATGAAGTCACAGTATTATGGTGGTTTTGACTTGTCAAAGTAGCTATATTTTGTTTGGAACTCTGTGGTTTTGGCATTCTTTTGCATTTTATGGCAAGAAAGAATGCAAAAATTTCTGAGGGGATCAGGGATGGCTTTGAACTTTTAGTTTCTGTGGGAGAGGATTGTACATTGGTCTTCTCTTCAGATGCCTTCGAACAAAGAGTTTATGGGTGTCCCCTTTTCTCTATGCTTTAGGAAACTGGTGTAATATGGTGTAGATTTCTGTGTTCATTTCTAGTAGGAAACCCTGTCCTCTTTTTACCTTTATTTTCAATTAACTTCCATGTTTCTTATAATAAAGAGAAAAGAAAGCAGTTGGTGATTTGGAAAGGAGTACGTAATTAGAAAAAAAAAATTACAAGCATGATGCAACCAATTTTGTCTTTGTTGTCAATTAGTGAAAAAATTACGCATATCTTACATTGTAAATGAATTATGTTGAACTTTCTGAGTTTTTTGGTTGATTTTGCTATAAGAACTGCATATATTCAAGAATTTGTCAATGTAACCTCTTTTTCATACTTGGCAGTCTCTGCTGTAGAGCAACTTCAAGTCATGGCTTCAAAAAGACAATACAAGGAGGCAGCTGCACAACTAGAGGTAATAAATAGTTGTCTCCACGGATTGCAAGCCCTTAAACATCCTTGTCAACTTGGAAAACATTTCTATGTTCATTTTGCACCTTCTTCGAAGATTTGTGTGTGTGTGTCTCGACCCCTTCTGTTTGAAATTAGATTCAATTGACTTGCTTCCAGGTTTTATAAAGCTGAAGTATCAACATTAAATTAATCGAGAGTGAGGAGAAGTATAGAGAGTTATTAGCAAAATAATAATGATTGAAACAAACTTATAAGAATAATATCTTGCAATGATTTCTACGAGGTATCTGAAAGACTGAAACAAAGTTATTGCAGCTCTAGTGGGTTTGTTTTTGTGCAGTAACAAGATTGGCCACGATTCTAAACTAAGCTCATGTGTTGTGTTGTCTATTAACCTTGTAAAAGCAGTGAGAGAAAAAGAACCAATGAGCGATGGAGATGCTCTCAAAACCCTAACCGAATACATCCTTGGCTTTGCACTTATCTCTATTGACTATTTGATGACCGTTCCTTTGTTCTTTTCTTATATTTCCATTTTTGCTCGGTAATTTTTATGAGAAACTTGATTCCCAACCTCCACACCTCCTCTACCAATACCTATTGAGCTTGGTAAAGAGCACCAGTACTCAACTATCACTACTATCGATCTTATCCCTGTTATGGATGTGACAAGATACGGGAAATAAAAGCAATTAAAGAACACATGATCTATAGTGGTTCACTCTCAATGCGAGAGCTACATCCAGTTGCAATTGCAAGTTTTCACTATGAAGAAGAACGAGGATTATAATGTGTTTTTGATCATCTCTCTCTCTTCTATCCACACAAAAAAGGAGGTTTGCCCTAATAATTTCGATACAGATAGGAAATATTAGGACTGTCTAATACATATGGAAAATACCCGAGGAATTATGATGGTCTACACATCCGATCCTCCTCTGCCCTATCAATGTCATCGATATTGGGAGTGATAGAAAACAGGCGATAAAAAGACGAGAGAGAGAGAGAGAGAGAGAGAGAGAGAGAGAGAGAGAGATTTGAAACTTTGGATAGGAAGATTTCAAATTACTCAATATATCAATGTGTCTAATTTATGATGTCATAGTATTTGTTATTTATCCTTTGTTGAGAGAACTCGGCTACTTTGAACTGCACTTCATAGGTCTTACCAAGGAAGACGATCTTTTTTTCGAACTAAGTATCGACACCCCCTATTGAGGGGGGTAACAACATTGCAAGACATTCGTAATGACATTAGTTGGCTCTTCCGAAACAAAGGAATCACAAGGGACTCAAAAAGAGGATTGCCCTTCAGAAGCAAATGAAGACAACACTATCGATGTTTCCCCTTGAGCAATAGAAAACTACCCATAGAAATGATCGTTGTGGTCTTTATATAAAGTATCTCTGGTCTATTATGTATACCTCTGTGTTAATCTAAATTGTCATGGGATTACTCCCTTTTGAGCGTCTTATGTAAAATACTTAGGTTTTTGGTAACGACACGATAATGGTTGTCATTCATGTAGAAATCTAAAACTCTGCCCATTCGTAGAATCTATAACTTGTTGCATTCGCAAAGGCGTTGAGAGATCTTTATGGGTAAGAATAAGTTGTTTAAGAATTGTAAGTTCGTGACATCGAGTAATAGATCTATAAAACTCAAGTCTTGTTGGTTACATATAGTTCGTCTGTGTTGAAGTCTCTTAGAGTTCATTGTGGTTGACGGCTGTAAATATTTCACTCTAAATGCGATTCTCTTCGATACTCGTGTCATGTTCGCAAACAGGTGACAAGAAATCATATTTCCCTTGTCTACTGTTTATGTACTAGAACATGGATGTTGATGCATCTAGTAGCTGCCTATTTTGCCCCACGCTGAAAAGATTACAAGGCAGTTTTTTACTTGCTACCCAGCAACATGCCAGTAAACAAGAAAAAGTAGAAATCCTAAAGTTTTTCTCTCCCGCATTTTTATATATGGGGGATGTGCACAGTAGGTTCACGGAAGAACGCCGGCTGATTTCTTTTTTCAGATCTTGGAATAAGTTATCAGCGAGAGGTTCTAGGGTTACCTACATGAGGGGTTGGACAATAACTTTTAGATACATGCCTAGAAAGTTCATCGGACAAAGTTCTTTTTCCTGAAGGCTAGTCTATGAATACCTCACTTTTGTTCGATGAAGAAGCAGGCCAAGGATAGCTTGAAAGAGTCTCGGTCGGTCTCCCCGTTCCAATTGACTTCTTTGTGCCCATTTGTGCCGAATAAAGATAAAATCGAGAGGTTTTTGGCATGAACTTTAGTGAAACCTATCCCCTTTTTTTACATTTTTTATCATATAATCTAATTTTTTTAACTAAATGTAAGTTTCAATGATGTCATTGCACATGTATAACCTCCAGTTGGGTGGAAATATATTATTTAAATTGGATTGAAATATGATGTCAAACTTATCACACACAGGTTTTTTTTTAATAGTTTAACAAACACTTCCAGCAAAAAACTAGCCATTCTTTTCCCCATCAGGATGTTTGTGAATCTATATAGTTTAAAAACTTAATATCTCGTTCGATATGATTATGTAGTATTTTTTATTTTATTTTTTCACTCGTTGAAGGTGCATTTTCTGTTATAATTCCTGGTTCATGATACATTTCAGGCTGTGAACCAGTTATGTAATCATTTTGAGGCATACAGAGATATTCCAAAAATCACAGAGCTGAGGGAGAAGTTTAAGAGCATAAAACAAATTCTCAAATCTCACGTGTTCTCTGATTTTTCCAGGTATACCTGTAGTTCAACTATTGTTTCTTTTTGATAGGCCATTTAAGAATACAAGTGATAAGGAGTATTGACCTGAAGTTTGTTATTTATTTGCATGCTATATTGAACATGCCTGATTGGTGCATAAATTCATTCAAAAAATTCTCTTAAGGGCCTAATTGTTTTTTGTCTTGGAATTTTTTCTAATCTTTAATTTTTGAGATATGTCACCAGATGATGTGAAGTTGTAGCTAGTATAAGCTAACATCAATTGTCCATAAGTTTCTGTTTAATCTATTTGAGATAAAAATTATCAATTGCTGTAGACAAAAGTTATACTCCTTCCGTCCCATTTATATAGGCTGATTTTGTTTTTCACACGGATTAAGAAATCTTATTTAATGTTATTGAAAATGTAATTTTTGTCAAAAAAAATTCTAGTTTACCCTTATTTAATTATAACAATTGGTAGTAAATTATTGTTTGAAGTAATAAATAAATAAGGGTATATTAGTAAATGAATGAAACAAAACATTCTCAATAAAGAAACAAAACTATATAATTGTGACAAAAAAATAAGGAAAGTCAATCTATATAAATGGGACGGAGGGAGTATATAAGTTTGCCTAAAAGTTTAAACTTTTAGTTGAGGTAGTTCAACATTGTATCAGCCAGCTTCTAATCCTAGTGCCTGAACTTAATTGGGATCTTCTTATGTACAATTCATATGCTTTGTACTTAAACTTGGTTTTCAAGAATGTTCCTATTACTATTTTCACCTCACAGCTTAGGTTCTGGGAAAGAGACGGATGAAAACAATTTACTACAGCAGTTATCGGATGCTTGCTTAGTTGTTGATGCTTTGGAGCCATCAGTGAGGGAAGATTTGGTGAAGAACTTTAGTAACAGGGAGCTTACTTCATATCAACAGATTTTCGAAGGAGCTGGTTTGTTTCACTTCTATTATATGCATTTCAATTGGTATATTAAATTCAGTTTGATGCCGTAGATCTCGAAACTTTTTATATAATTCATATATATCTCAGAATTAGCAAAGCTGGATAAAACAGAAAGAAGATATGCTTGGATCAAGCGTAGGTTAAGAACCAATGAGGAGATTTGGAAAATTTTTCCAACTTCATGGCATGTTCCTTATTTGCTATGCATCCAATTCTGCAAGCTGACAAGGTTGGTTATTTACACACTATTCGATTTAAAGTCGTTTACAAATATGATTGTTGTGGTTGTGTAGCTACTTTATGGAAACTTATTTCAAAGTTTAGCATTGCTTCTAAAATATTCTCCAGGGGTGATGGAAATATGGTAATCTAGCGAATCTTATTTTTTGGAGTAAGGTTGTCCACTGTGATTGTGCTGTTAAATTTGGATTAACCCCTGTAGTGATGTACATTCTGTATTTTCTGGTGATTGCATCAAAAGAATGTACATGGTCCATGACTCAAAAGCATATATCTGTGGATTTCCCAACAGATCTATGTTGTTTCGTGGTTAGTGACAGCAATGCCGCAAACGGGATAGTCTTTTATGATGATTTTGTAATAATGGATGATACATATCTCTGAATAGAGACGTTTATCAGTTAACAGTATGTATCATATTTCAGCATACAATTATTGACATGTAAACATGGTCATGGTCTTTTTCTAGAAAGGCAGGACAAGTGCATAGAAGCACGTGTAAAATATATGTTTTATGTGATGCAATTTTTATTTATAATTAACCCAATATTTAAAAACTCAAGACAAGAGTTTTGGAAATAGATGATATTCGACAAAGCAATTTTGATCTTATGTTCTAAATGTTTAAATCAGTACACTAATTATCCATTCCCTGGTTTTTAAAATTACCTCTTGTTTCACGAGTTTTTTTGAGCATGTCAAGATGTGTCCTCAATCCCTTGAATGTAAAAAAAAAAAAATTCAATAATAACAGAAATATTGTGCAAGCGTGTATTGCCCGGGCACATTTCCTTATCTGATATTTATCATACATGGACACTGGCTCAGAGAATGTGTTTCTGCTTTGGTGCTTCCTATTTTTATCTACAGTATGAGATCGATAACATTTAATTTTACTTTTCAAAAATTGTGAGAAATGATATATAATTTTCTGAACTTCTCCTCAGGCTGATAATTTGTCACTTTTCCCGTCTCTTTCCAGGACACAACTCATGGAGATTCTTAATAATCTTAAAGAAAAGCCAGATGTTGGTATATTATTGCTGGTAAGTTCCTTTTCCCACACTTTCTTTGGTGTTGGTTTAAAAAATGTCTTCATCATTAGTTAGGTTTTTTCCCGTCTTGACTACATATAAATGGTAATTTTGAACTTTGGCTTACTGATACTCCATTATTGGACTAGACAGTATATCATCTAAATGTCTAAACCAATTTAACCCTATATTTTCTATGATACTCTTTTCACGACCTGTTAAATGATCTTCATCTCATGATGTCAGTCCTTTTCAAGATGTTGTATTCAGTTGCATCCCTTGACGGTAAAATGTCTAGGCTGAATTTTGGCCCAGAGATGTAGTCAAGGGAATTTAAACAATAATGGCTTGTTTTTTGTTTTCATTTATTTTCCTCAATGATTGCATTGAAGTAAAGTGTTGGGTCAAGCAGGATTGATTTTCTGAAAGCTTCTATGGCTGTTTCTTTCCTTTGTGCATACTGTCTCAAGGTTGTCTTGTCATCTTTCTCTGCCTCTCTCTCTTTATTGCATGACATATTTTTAGATGAAAGGATTCAGGTGGCTTAAATGAATATTTGACCAATATTATGGTCTACTCTAAGAATACTAGTACAAAAAGTTTTGCATGGTTAGAAGATTTCCTTGCATAAAAGCTTTCAATGGTGGTGGGCATTGTCCATTACATTTTCATTAGGTCTTGACATTACTCACATTGTTTATTTCTTAATTGTTTTGTTCATTCTGTCAATAAAGGGGCCAAGTTTTGTTAATCTCGTCACCCAGGGGAGAAATAATGCTCATTCGTGTTTTTATTTTTTATAATTCCTTAATCTATTGAAAAATTTATGAAATTTGTCTCTGCCAAATAAAAATGTTTCCTTCTGGCCTGGGCTTGACCATGCAGACGTGTTGTCTCTCATTACTAGCAGGATTGGGTAGAGGTATTTATTTCCTTTCTGTTTTACACTTGTACAAGTTACAAACATTTTACCTTTGTTAGTCAATTAATCAGTATTTCCAGAAATAATAAATGCAAGCAATAATTTTCTTTTTACTTTTTCCATTTTTTCTTATTGAAGGTTGTCTAGTTTCTGAAAAGTTGTGTTTGCAGTGTATTCATTTGAGATTTTGTATATTTCTTTCTCTGTGACGCCTCATCAACAAATATTTTCACAGGGGAAATTCTCATTTTTTCATTCAATGATATTTATCCTCACATACCAGGTTCAGCTTTGTGGTGATTGTAAAATTGATGCATTTGTTAGGCACTACAGCGAACATTGGAATTTGAGGAAGAGTTGGCGGAGAAATTTGGTGGTGGAAGTCAAAATAGAGAAATGGAAAATGACACTGGGGAACTACATGAAGGGGAAAATACTAGTCAGACTATTTCAGACATTCGGAAAAAATACGAGAAAAAGCTTGCTGCACATAATGGAAGTGGGAATGAGGCACGACTTTATGATTGCTTGATTTAGCGAGTGCATTATAGTTAACTTAGTATATTATTTGACTGGTTACTTATGCCATTTTCTTTTATTTTTAGGAAAAAGATCAACAAAGAGGTTTAACATTGCCTGGAGCAGGGGTATGGTCTCTTGATAGTTCTTGTGTAACTAATAAATGGCATATTCAATTCCAGATCATGGGTCACATTATGACCATTAAAGGTCCTGTCCATATTAGCAACAGATGCACAGTTTATAATTTCTGTTTCTGGTATCTTTTTTGAGGTGACATGAATTACCATTTTTATCAAAATCAAAATGAGTGGAATCTGTATTTGAAATCCTAGAAAACGTGCCTAAAAAATGGGTAACTATTTGCAGATCATTTTATTAAATTATATTTTACTTTTGTATGTGGCGCCTGACTACCAACACGTTTGTCACGACTCTGCAATAATCTTGATTTGGGTCTTTAATTTGTTTCTCATTCAGAGATCAACCTTGCAAGGAAATTGTTAACTTCTTATGTTGATTGACATGGCAGTTCAATTTTCACGGGATCATTTCATCGTGCTTTGAACCTCACTTGACAGTATACGTAGAACTGGAAGAGAAGACTCTTATGGAGAATCTAGAGAAACTTGTCCAGGTAGTTTGGATTAATTGAATCCTTCGTTGTTGTGCTAAATACTTTTTCTCTGCTTATATTTGCTTAATCGATATGCCCTTGTATGTTAGGAAGAAACATGGGAAACTGAAGAGGGAAGTCAAACTAATATCTTGAGAAGCAGCGCAGAGGTAAACAAATCAAAATCTTGAGGGAGATCAGATACTTGAATCCTCAAGTGATGATATGATTTTTTTAATCTTTTCCATATATAGTTGGTCCGTGTTTATTTAAATTTTTTTGTGTGTTCATTTATGGGAATTCTCGTTCTTACTTTCTTTTAATTTTTGTGAGCTTAGAGAGAGAGAGAGAGAGCATACCTGATGCTTGGACCCGATTTTTTCACGTCTTTTTTTATCTCTGGTCATAATGACTGAGACTTGGTAGGAGAAAGATATCCCATATTGATAAGGCACTACAGATCCCACTAGTATTAAGGTGGCACTACAGATGAGGCCCTTTACAAAGTGGTGCTTTCCACTGTGGACCGAAGTTCGAGTAGCAACAAATTTTATGTTTAATGCAAATATGAAAACAAGTTACTTTCCTCATTATTTTTATTCTAATGATACTCTATTTTCTGTATTACCTACTTATTAATGATTTCTTTTGAGAAGAGAACTCTGTTGCACAACATTTCAATTAGGGTGGCATGTCCATATCAACATGTGCTCGATACGGACACTCTACATGATCATTTTTCCTTTTTATTCAGCAATATTATATAGTTTTAAATCAAAATTATTATTAAATAACAAATAGGTTATACACTATAAATGAAGAATTTTAAATATTTTATCAACACTTTGACAATGCGTCATATCAGTACTTTTTTTGAAAAATCGTGTGTCGGTGTGTCCATGTCGGTGCGTCATAGGAAGAGAAGCTGGCCCTTGTATGCTGTAGTGTTGCTGATCTTCATACGGTTTCCAATTTTACCGACAACTATAGTGCATTTGATATTGTTTTTGAAAATTCTTATTACAAATCTCTATTTTGATTGTTGGACGTGTATGTTAGTTAAATATCTAAGTAATATTCCTCTCTCTCTCTCTCTCTATATATATATATATATATATACCTCTCTCTCTTTCAATTCCTTATAGTTTGGAATCACGGGCTTCTTTTTTAAAACATTTCTAACAATCTCTTCACTGAAGTTCTAACTTAAGGGATGCATTTGTTTCTGTCATGAAGTTCAGTAGGAATTCCTAGGGTTTAACATGAAGGTCATTTAGGTAGGTAAAATACAATAGGTTCATGTCATGGTCCTTTGTTAAGGTTAGTTGTACGATTGTATTGTTTTGTGCTTTTACCTTGTCCAAAAGCATTGCCTTGAAGACAGACGAGTAACTTGCTATGAGATTCATGTATTAAAGTTTATACTATGGATATTCTTGACTTTTTGTTGAAAAGAGTGTCATTCATTATGTTGGGGGGGGGNGGGGGGGGGGATCTGAAACTTGACTGGCTAAGGAGGCAATGCAAAAATGTTGTCCAAGATCCATTTATTTTAGACGTTACTCTAAAATAGCAATGAAGAAAACTCTGATATACCCTTCATCAGTTTTATTAATTAACCTATTGAAATGTAGGTACAAGACTGAAAGATAGAGTCGTGTCAATATGACAGCTAACCTTCGTCATGGGGGCAAAAAATTAAATTAATTCAAAGAATCGTGTTTACCAAGACAAAATATAAGGGATACTAATATGAATGTGAATGTGATTGTATTATTTCATTTGTGTTGATTGCTTATCTGTACAAATAGACCTTGTGTTTGAAGCCATTTCCTGTATATAGAGTCATAGACCGGCTGTTCGAATTGATATCTTTCTAATTGACCAGAACCTACATCGATCAATTTATAAACACCTTTCACTTGTTGCTAAAAAGGACCTTAATCTACTTCTACACATGTTGATGATTATTTTTTTGCTTTTCTGATATAGGCGAAATTTGTTATATCAACAAACAAGTGATTTTATTTTATTTTCATTGATATTTCTACATCTAAAATTTTCTCTCATGTAGTTTTCTGTGTATTCATACTGAATTCTCTAAAATATCTCTTCCTCCCCCCCCTCTTTCTTCTCCGTGCGGTGGTTTTCTTTTATCAGATCGCTAATGTTCTGAAGTTGCCGCAATCTCATTGTACAGTGTTCTCCTATCAGCTGTTCTTTCTTATTGCATCTCTATGGATTATTATTACCCATACCAAGTTGATTTCTTTAATTGTTATATGAAGGTCTTTTCAATAATAAGGAGGAGCTTAAAGCGATGCAGCGCTTTGACAAAAAGTCAGACACTATTCAATTTGTTCAAGGTGTGTTTTTTGAAATTCCACATTTAGATGGTCCTGCTAGGGAATTTACTTGCCTGGAGGACTGTTCCTAAATTACAAGCAAGATTTTGATCAAGTTATTTCTAGTCAATAATATTTATGAAAATCTAGCCTCTGATATGGATGTTCTTGCACTGCTGCAATTTCTATTCGGTAGTCGTATGATTTTCAATTCCTTTTTAGTTAGCATAGTTAGAGTGTGTTTGAGACCCATTTTATAGTTAACATTCAATTCTACTTGGTTACAGAATATTTCTCCGACTCATTGTCAATGACCTATAGGGATGTCACAAAATTAGAGCCCAAACTGGAAAGTGGAACTCATTAGGAAATGTTCTTTGTGGTAGCTTTAAGAATTCTATCAAATCAAGATAACATCCTACCATCACCAAATATTTTATTTGAACTGTCATAACCTATCTATCAAACAGGTTATTGTCTTGTAAAGAATACTAACACAAGAATGCTTCACATGTTACCTAATCTAACAAATTCCACATGCCTCCTAATAGTTTTGGGCAAGTAAAACCCAAACAGTCCTTGGGTCAGATGAACCAGCAATACTTCAGTCTGCATATTTGCCACAACCACAAAATCTTTCATTGAGGGCACATTCCATTCTTTTAATAAAAATTCAATGCCAGGTTCTTAAAGCACACACCTCTAAGAATTCTACTCGATTTACCCTTCACTATTTGTACCTACTCATGGTGTTTTGAAAGGAACCTGAAGATAACCGACTTCATGTTATAGGATCTAATTGTTATGAATGTTTCTAGGCAATTTAATGGTCTCTTTATAAATAGGTGTTTCAAAGATTTCTTAAAGCATATGCAACAAAGCTTTTCACGAGATTGCCCAAGGGTGGTACAGGAATTGTAGCAGCTGCCACTGGAATGGATGGACAGATAAAGGTAGTCCTTTTCTTGTCTTTATGAAAAATTGCCTGTATCTTTTCCTTTTATTGACTTTTGTAATCACCCATCTACAAACTATTTCACGCAGACATCTGATAAGGATGAACGGGTGATCTGTTATATAGTTAGCACAGCTGAATATTGCCACAAAACGGTGAGTTGGTTTGTTGACTACACTATGTTCTTGCAACTGTAGAATTACATTTGGATTAATATGTGAAGTGGACTATCATCAAGTTGAAGAAATTATAAAAAAGTTAGGTTTACAACGGTGAATTATCTGTTCGAGTCAAATCACTGGTAACATTCTGCAGCTCTGTGGTCAGTAAGATTTCTATCATCATGGTATAGTGGATGAGTCACCAAATGTTTTTTTCTACCTCGTATTGTTTTGAGAAACCGAATTCTACTGAGAACCTGTAACAGACAATTTCTTAATGGAGCAAGGAGGGAACTATAATTATAAGGCACCTAAGAATTTGAGTTCTATACTCTTGTCAACTTTCCCAGGCACCATAAGCACTAATCAGATTATTGCAGCACCAGTGTATGGCTGTTATCACAGTAGTACACCACATCATCAATACACCATTAAATCATTGGGACAACATTATTTTGACGTCATGTCTTTATTATCAAAACTGTACCATCGTCATCTGGGCGCCCCATTCAAAGGAACTCGTACACATGCATGTGCACCGTGCCCGCAAATAAACTCCTGAAATAATTGTCGTGTAAACATACTCAATCATTGTGGAAATATAGTTCACTATATCATATCTAATTCAGAAATGCATGGATTACTCACCAGTATAAGGTGCAAAACATTTGGGCATTACAATAGTTTGAATTAGCCCTTGTTATGTTGATAAAGTACTCAAGGTGATTACATGGTAATCAATTTTTTAATCTTCCTTCATCCTTCAGACTAACCCTTTAGACTAACCCTTTCATTTATGTTGGCAGTCTGGTGAACTGGCTGAAAATGTGTCCAAAATAATTGAACCTCAGTTTGTCGATATGATTGATATGTCTGAAGTACAGGTAAAAAAAATTCACGTTCTTTCATTATGCTTCTCCTTTTGCTTCTACATTTTCTAAATACCGCTTCATTTGTGCAGGATGAATTCTCAGCTGTTATAACGAAAGCCTTGATCACTTTAGTGCATGGCATAGAAACTAAATTTGATGCTGAAATGGCTGCAATGACACGAGTACCCTGGGGAACACTTGAAAGTGTCGGTGACCAATCAGCGTAAGATGAGCTCTATGAATATGCTAACTATTGAAGGTGGCTATTATATCTTTTTATGTAAACCTTGTATATATTCCTTCAGGTATGTCAATTCCATAAACACGATTTTGACTACTAGCATTCCTGTACTTGGAAGCCTTCTTTCTCCAATTTATTTCCAGTTCTTCCTTGACAAGGTGAGTATTTGAACGGGAATTTATGTTCTCTCAATCTTTGCTTTGCGCTGTCAGCCAGTGGCTTAAAAATCTAAATTTTTATGCTATCTCACTTTATTTCTATTACTCTCACATATTTACAGATAAACCAGTGAACTTGAAAACACTGTCCAAAAAATGATCCTTTGATTCTTTTCTAAACCTTTCTTTATTGATATTTCTTGATTTAGATGCTCATATTTTTGTTCTTTTCAGCTTGCATCTTCTCTTGGTCCACGCTTCTACCTCAATATATTCAAATGCAAGCAAATATCAGAAACAGGAGCACAACAAGTATTTATCATTATCTTTTGTCAGTTTGTTATATGTTTTGCAAAAGTGATCCTTTAGGGGAATGTGAATCGACATTATGCAATTTGCAGATGTTATTGGATACGCAGGCTGTAAAAACCATTCTTCTGGATATTCCTTCCCTTGGGAAACAGGTAATAGAAATTTGGAGTTCTTGCAAACTGCACATCGTAATTTACATGTACCTGGCTTATCCCTGTCATCTTCTAAGCAATATTCTAATATGGGATCAAAAACATACACATACAATTGGTTTTGTGAAGTAGTTGGAGGGGTAAGTAATTGTGTCTACAAACCATGCTCCAACTGTAACTTAGATTTGTCACCCCCTGTATCCATAACAATGGGATGAAAAAAATGTCTCAATTATCAATCAATGGTTACCCCCATATAGAAACGGCCCAACTTAGTCTACTTAGTCTAACCTCACCAAACATAATGGTAACTTTTCAGTTTATTTTCATGATTTCTAGGTTAAATTCTACTGGTTTATCACAGTTTACTTGTCACTCGAGATTAAGGATTAATTTGCAATTAAAAAGATATTATACAAGTCTCCACTCTCAAAAGTGCTCCAATCATTGCATGATTCATAACTTAAATTTTAGGAAGATATATTATCCGACTGTGTTCTAATTATGGAGCCCTTGTAGTTAAATATAAGGTGGATCAAATATAACGAATCTATGTTTTCCTCTAAACAGACATCTGGAGCTTCCAGCTACTCGAAATATGTAAATCGCGAGATGAGCAAAGCGGAAGCACTACTAAAGGTGTGATTAAATAGCCTCTGGAGTTTTTTGACTTAAAAGGTTGTCTTTTAGATGTATTTTATGAGTCCCATGCACCATTTCTGTTTGTTGCACAGGTAATTTTGTCTCCGGTTGACTCCGTGGCAGACACATATTGTGCCCTGCTGCCTGAGGGAACACCTGCAGAGTTTCAGCGGATTCTGGATCTGAAGGTTTTTCAAGACTATCACTATCTAGTTTTTTTGTTTTTTTTGACTCAGAGCGTTAATTTCAAATACTTTTTATTTTTCCTAAAAGGTTATAAAAAGTAATTAGGTCATTCGATTGGATTATCCATATTTTTCTTCAATTGTGAATTAGACAATCTGGGTTGTTGATCCCACCAAAAGGGAGTATGGTTGCCCTCTTTGTTAATAATAGTTTACTTCTAAGTAAACTTCTTGCTTAGCAAACCATGCTCATGGCGTCAGTACTTGTGGTTGATGATCTGCCAATAGTTATCTTTGGCAATTCAGATGGCTCGCCCATAAATTGCAATGTCTAACATCTGAAACTACAAAACAGCTTATGTTGATTTTATTTATGTTTTGGTAAAATTTTATCCCCACTCTTTTCGTGTTGTGTTGTCACTCTTTGGCAGGGCCTCAGGAGGACTGACCAGCAAAGCATACTTGATGATTATAACAAACGTGGAGCTAGAACCACTCAACCGTCTATTAATTCAGTCGTCCCCACTGTCTCCAGCACGTCCATTGCACCAGTGCTAACTGGTCTGCCTGCTCCTGGAATCATCTCATCAGGAGAGGAAGTGTTGGCAAGAGCCGCTGCACTTGGAAGAGGTTTTTCTGCAACTGGATTCAAGAAATTTCTAGCTTTAACCGAAGCTGCTAAAGATCGAAAGGACGGGACACTCAGGAAGTTCTTCGTTGGATGAAAATGTGAGGTTAGTGAATGATATTAATGGAAGGTTCATCCTTTTTTTTTTTTTCTCCAGGAACCAATATTTTTTATTTCTACTCGTACTTTTATCCCCCTCCGGGTCACAATACAGAGGATGTAGTTCTGTTGGTTCCTTTTAGAGCTTTCTGGTTTATAGGATCCTAGTTAGCTGGGAATTTTTGTACAAGGAGAGACTTGTGTAGTTTTTTAAAATATTTAATAAATAATCCCATTGTTTCTGGGTTAAGCCAACTATAGGGCCGTAGGTGGAATGATACAAGCAAAATTGATGTGGTCAGTTATGGTTGTCTATGATTTAGTTGTCGTCTTTTTGTAAAAGTAGCTATAAAATGATGGAATGCAGGAAAAAATTCATGTTGCTCAACTCTAAATTTATAGAAATTTTGGTTTTTTTTATTGTTGCACTACTGGTTGAGACAGTTTTCTTGAAAAGATGAGATGGTTAAATTTTATTTTTAACATTGCATTTTATCAGACCGAAACTTTTATTTACAATTTTATGGATTCGCTAACTTATTGTCAGTCTCTAAAAGTTTTGTCAAAAAGTGGCTGAATAATACTGCGCAATTGTATCGATGGAAAATTTTGTATTAAAGGCTACTTAATATTGGCTTTGTACAAGATGGAAATTTGTGAACTTTTAATTAAGACTTCTCTTTTTCAGCGTTTTGCACAAAAGATTGAAGGAAAGGGCATCAAGATCAACTTTCCATAGATCTTAAATGAGCGACCCTTGAGAGAGCCATCTTCTCCAATTATCGTACTTGTATAATTTATATTACATTGTACTGCCTTTCTTATGGTTAATTCCTGTATTAAAACGTTCTCTCTAATAGCTGACCTTTCTAGTTTTTTTCTGGTCATATGTTTTTTTCCCGTTTAGCTGTCTTTAATGTAATTTAAGTTTGTTTGGAATTGATTTTTTGAAAATTACAATTTTCTAACATTCATTTTTTTTAATCACAATCTTCCCCAAAAAAAAATAATTTCCACGTTTTTCTAATTTTTAATTGCACATTCTTCAAAAAACAACTTCTCAAATGATCACCACCACACAAATGCTTAGGGTCCGTTTGTTGTGGTTTTAAAAAGTCAAAATGAGTTTTTATAAATCAAAAGCTGCTTTTTGACTCGTTTTGTCAATTTTGTAATTATACGAGTTTTAGATAAAGTTGATGGCTTGTTTTACATGACTTTTGAGAAGTCAGAATGAACTCTTAAGACTCAAAAATTGCTTTTAAACTTGTTTGACTAATTTTATGAAAATGTTTTTTCAAGTTAAAAGAGCATTTAGAGGAAGTTGGTTCATATTAAGACTTGAGTTTCATCTTATAAGTCAACTTTATTAAGAGGGATAATATAAGCCTTTATAAATTGGTTTACCCACAAAATAGTGGCTCATTTGAAGTTTGAGCTTCATGGGCTCTAATACCATATTAAAACTTGTGGTTCTATTTTAAAATGTCTATCTTATTAAAAGGAGTACAAACCCTTAAAAATTAGGAAAACATTTATATTTCAGGTTTATGATTTACACCAATTCAAAAATCAAGTAAATAGTTTAACAATTCAAAACTCGGGTATTAGCTAATTAATTAAAAATATTTATTAATTAGGTCACAGTTATATAATTAATGGTCACATATAGGATCACAATTTATTTATTGGTCACATATTATTAAATTAATTAGTCACAGAAAATTTAGAGGTCACAGATTCAAAAAATTATAGGTCACAGTTAATTTTATTGGTCACATATCTTCAAATTTGTTAGTCACAGATTATTTTTCGATCACACATTATCAAATTTTTAGGTCACAGTTAAATATTTGATCACAGATAACTATGTACTTGGTCACAAATAACCATCACTAAAACTCTAATCACTTTTGACCACTCTCACCCTGCCACCGCCGCCATCACCACCACACCATATTTGTACCACAACACCACCACCACACCTCGACGCAAACACCACCACCACAACAAAAATTAAAAAAACACCCACACCTACTGAACGACAAACACCACCACACACACTGAACTGCAGCGCGCGCACACATACCCACTACATGGCGCACACACACACACTGTTGCTTTGGAACGACAACGTCGCGCGATGCTGCTGTGTAGCAGAGTTGCGAGACGCTGTTGTGCATCAGCGTCGCGATGCTGCTTCGAAGGGCGGCAGCAGCGGCGCTGCCGGCGCAGAGAGACGAGGGAGAGGGGGTTGGAGGCGGAGAGAGAGAGAGAGAGTTGAGAGAAATTGCAGAGAGACGAGTGAGAGAGGGAGAGGGGGTTGGAGGTGGTGGAGAGAGAGAGTGTGTTGAGAGAAATTGATTTAGGGTTTGGATAAATTTGAGGTTTTATATGTAAAATAAAATGCCTGATTTTTGATTAATTAAACTTCAATCTCATTTTTTAAAATCAATTTTTAAATCCTTGATTTTTTATAATTTCCCTTAAAAATTAATCTAAGTTTTCATCTTTACTCGATGTAGAATTCTATCCCTCAATAGTCTAATGTGACTTCTTCTAAAAACACTTTCAGATTAAGAAACTCTTTAGAAATTAGTTTCTAAACAAAAATTAGAATAATTTTATCAAGAAACTCCTCTACAAGAAATAAAAACATAAGTCCTGTCGAGCGCGTCCTTGATAAAAGCTTGGAAGAAAAGACAAATTTCACATTTTTACTTATGGAATTCACAACTATTTAAGCACACATTTCATCAACTTTTATCAAAATTTATTAAAATTTTAATTTTAATCCCAACCAAATAGGGAAGATTTTATCTATTATGACTCAAAATGTATGCCATGAATTTTTTGTGAAAGAGAGAACAATTTAAGGGTTTTCACGATTTTAAATTTTGATATCACACATACAACAACAATTTAATTCTTTTTAGGAATTTGATGCCAATAAATTTACTAGTGGTTGCATTTGTGAAGGTGGTGTGGATTAGGGTGGGTGGGTGAGTTTGGTCGGTGAAAATGAAATTTTTTTTAAAAAAAAATTTGTTTTATGTATTAATATGTATTTAATTGTTTTAAGCTATAAAGTAAAAATAGGAGAGAAAAAGTGCAAATTCCCCTGCCCCACCAACAAAAAAAAAAAAAAAAAAAAAAA
>CAIGRF010241211.1:7864-31280 GCA_903798235.1 Fraxinus ornus
TTAAATAAAATAAATCGGAATTGATACTAAAATAATTATTCGAGATTGAATTCGATCGAATAGATTTTGAATTCGTTTTTATAACGGCTAGACGAACGCGGTTTTAATTTAACGTTAGGGTTTAAGGTTTAGCGACACGTTTTTCGAGAAATGATTTTATTTTAATTAAAAGGTCTCGGTCGCTACATGAGTGTCTTGCCTTACAATCTTAATAAGCACATTAAGTCTCCTGGGACTGACCCTTTTGCTTGTTTACTTGCAGATTCCAGTACCAGGTATGAGCTTTTCGATGCTGAGTGGGGTGTCATTGAAGACATTTATAAGCGGTCTCCGAGGCTTCGAAGCTTTGCCCATCTTCTAGACAGAAACCAATACTTCCTTGATTTTGGATTGATGGCCCCTAAGGGTAAAAGGCTGTAGTGCCAATTTTTATTTTCACGATGCGTCAACAGCTTCTAACTGTCATCTTACTGTTTGCAGACAAATTTTCTAAGAAGAAGTACCCTTTACCAGATATGGCCAATATCATAAAGGCCACTGCCACCGCAGGTGCTAAAGCTCTGAAGCCTTTTTTCCTTTAGAGCAAAACAAGTGAAGGCGAGGCTTGATCGCCTTAGCAAGGACAAGTTCGGGAAGGGCACAGGTGAGGAGGTCCCAAAGGAGGCTCCCAAAGAGGGGAAAACCGCTGGTGACAAGGGCAAAAGGATGGCAGAAGAGCCTCTGAAGAAGAGGAAATTAGCCCATACAAGCGGGTCTTGTACAGATTTTGGGACTTTTGTATCCCATGGAGAAAAAAGAGCCCCGAAGCATCCAAAACATCTGCAATCCTCAATTGACACTGCTAAGGGGTGACTGATTCGAAAGGCCAATGAGGAGGCGAAGAAGGACAAGTTACCAGCCTCTTAGGCCACAAAGAAGGCCCCAGTTGAAAGGACTCCAGGGAAGTCGAGAAACTTCTTGGGAGGCAGGGATGATAAAATAGCCTCTGCGATGGTTGAGATACTGCCACCCGAGGTGAGGGGCGCCACTGAGGCATTTCACAAAATCTAGAATGAGAGGTGGCAGAACTACATAGCTACCTGCGACGCAGTAGATCTTACCGCAACGTTAGTGAGCCAAACTGCCAGGGTCTTTAAGGTAGCTCTTGAGTGCCAACAGTGCTATATGATATCTAGCAAAGGAACAGAACCTCGTTCGAAAAGGTGAAAATAGTGGAGGCAGAGCTGAAGAAGGTGAAGGTAGAGGCTGCTGAATTGAGGGCCCAAAAGGTGAAGGATGAGGCTAAATTGGACTCTGCCCTTTCTGAAATTGAGGCCTTGAAGAAGGAGATCCATGAGTCCTAAGGTGAGGTGGCTGCTTTAACTAAGAAAGTTGAAATATCTAACAGCCACCAGAGGGTCACTATTGAAGCCCTAGAGAAGACGAACTTGGAGCTTGCTGGGTGTTGGGACTCCAACAAGTTCATGGAGGAGCAGATAAGTTAGTATGCTTCGGAGTTGAAGAAATACAAAGCCGATGTTCTTGAAGCGGGTGAGATCGCGGTGAAAAACTACATTGCTAACTTTCATCTCACCGAAGAGTATCGTCGCTTCGCCCTTTACTGGGGGAAGGTCGTCTATAATGAGATGATTGAGAGGGTTGAGGAGCTTTATCCCGAATTGGATGTTTCCAAACTTAAAACAGAATTCCTTGAAGAAGAGGTTCTTCAAACCCCAACTGAGGAAGGCGAGGTGGTTGAAGTGGATGATGAGGGTGAGACCCCCGAAGAGGCTTCCCGCGCTCTCCCAGCTGAAGCTCCTACCGACGAGGCTCAAACCTTCGCTGATGCTCCTGCCATTGAGGCTCAAGTTTCCCTACCCCTTAGCTCCAATTAATTGTAAATTTTTTACATCACCTCAGGCGCCCTTGTGTAATCATATCTTAGATTAATGAATGAAATTCGCATTACTTATATTTTGCTCTTTTTCCCTTCCAAGTGACTAATCTTCAGCAAGGTACTCGTTGTAACAAATTAAACGTGTTGTCTGGGCTTTTGCTAAGATGAGCTCCGATAACTAAATAGGGTTTCAATTTCGAACCATTTGAACTTTAATATTTTAACTTGAATAACTTGAAGCATCTCAACTATAACTAACCAACCTTCATCAGATGCTTTTAAATCTTTAAGTACTTCCAACTTCTCCCTTGACGTTCAGCCTCGTCAAATGGAGACTCGTCAAATGGAGGCATGTGATGTACGCCTCAGAGTTCAAGCGAAGTGGTCCCTTTTGGGAATCTAGCCCCTCCTCCGAGGCGCTCACGCTTCCTTGCTTGGAAAATGGTTCATCCAAGTAAAGGCTTCTCCCTTGACGTTCAGCCTCGTCAAATAGAGGCATGTGATGTATGCCTCGGAGTTCAAGTGAGGTAGTCCCTTTTGGGAATCCATCCCCTCCTCTGAGGCGCCCATGCTTGAAGACGTTCCAAGAATAACACACTTATTTATTTATAAAAGCTGGGAAGAACTTCTAGTTGCAGATTACATTCATTGATAGTAAATTCTTAGATGCTCAAAATTCCATGGATGAGGTTGGACCTTGCTATCCATGTCTTTGATCCAGTAGGTACCGGGTCAGATCTCTTTTTTAATACAGTAGGGCCCTTCCCAGTTGGGTCCCAAGGTACCCACCCCTGGTTCCTTCGAGGATATGAACACCCTATGAAGCACCAGGTCATTTATCCAGAAGGACTTCTTCTTCACCTTAGTATTGTAGTACCGAGTCATCTTCCTTTGATAGGCGGCTAGCCTCCGTTGGGAATAATCTCTCTTCTCTTCAAGAAAATCAAGTTCGCATCTTCTAAGCTCATCATTTGATATCTCATAGCCTCGGCACCCTAAGTCATAGAGAAAGGAGTTTCACCGGTTGGCATCCTTCTTTTGGTTCAGATCGCCTATAAGATCTGGGGTAGTTCATCCACCCAGGTGCCTTTAGCTGTGTCGAGTTTCTTCTTCATAGTGTACTTTATGGTTTTGTTTACAGTTTCGACTTGACCATTGGCCTAGGGATGATGGGGGTAGAGAAATGTTTCTTAATTCCTAGCTCTTCACAAAGGTCCCTGACCTTCTTATTGTCGAATTATTTCCCATTATTTGAAATAAGTGAGTGGGAAATGTCGAACCAGCATATTATATTTTTCTACAAGAATTTTGAGGTGTTGGCCTCAGTAATCTTTGCCAGGGGCTCGGCCCCAACCCACTTAGTGAAGTAATCAATTGCCACAATAGCGAAATTAGCACTTTCCCTGCCCTTTGGTAGTGGACCAATGAGATCCATGCCCCATTTACTAAAGGGCCAGGGGCTAAACACTACAGTAAGTTCCTAGGAAGGTTGTCTTTGGACATGGGAGAAATGTTGGCACTTGTCGCATTTACGAACAAATTGAAGGGCATCCTTTTTCAAAGTGGGCTAATAGTACCCTTGCCTAAGCGCCTTTCTTGCTAAGGCGAGCCCTCCAGAGTGGTTACCACATATGCCTTCGTGGATTTCCCGAAGCACATAATCAGCTTCTTCTCCTCCTACGCATAGGAGAAGAGGCGAAGAGAACCCACGCCTGTAAAGAAAATCGTCCACCAATACAAAATGGGTAGACCTTCTTCTTAGCTTGTAGGCATCTTCTTTGTTATTAGGCAAGGTCTAATCCTTGAGGTAAGATATGAAAGGTTGCATCCAAGTTGGGGTTCCTTCTACCCACATCACCTCTCCTAAGGAGGTGGATGGCCTCAGCAGGTGTTCTATGGGCACCACTATCAATAGCTCTTAATCCTTGCTTCTAGCCAACTTGGATAGAGCATCAGCGTGTGTATTTTCAATTCGTGTGATCTGAGCCAATTCGAACTTCTCAAAAAAGGTGAGTAAGTTCATCACCAATTTTAGGTAGGTAGCCATGGCTTTATCCCTGGCGACGAAGTTAGCATTTACTTGGCCTACAATGAGTTGGGAATCACTATTGATGAGCAGACTATTTACTTGCATTTCCTTGACCAGACTCAGGCCAGCGAGGAAGGCCTCATACTCAGCTGCATTATTGTTGGCCTTAAAGCCAAATAGTACAACATTGTTCAACTTATGCCCTTCAAGGCTTACTAGTACTACACCTGCGTCTGAGCCTGCTTCGCCGAACGAGCCATCTACAAACAAGTTCCAAGTTGGAGGCTCAGTAGGCTTTATTACCTCGTCCACTTCAGGGACATTGGCAAGTTCAACCACAAAGTCTGCTAGGCCTAGTTTCATGGGTTATCTTTCCTCTTAGCACAGAAAGGGACACCGTACAGCAGTAGTCTGCTCCGCTAGACTACCTTCTGCCTTTTCTCGATCGTGTCGGGACGAAAGTAAATTTGATCACAATTTAAAGAAAGGTTACAACATGAAATTGAAATGCGTTGAAATTAACTTGATCATTAATTGCTTGAAAGCTGAACATTACAATAGATGAAAGTAGGAAATTACAATGGCTAGTGCAGGGGGCGAACACTAGAAAGCTTGAAAATGTTTGAAAGACTAATACCTCCTATAATAGACTTCGGAACAAAAACCCAACTAACGGGAGTAGACGTTTAAAGTCTCAAGAATCATACTAAAATTTTCTAATTCCTATCTATTTAAATAAATTATTTACAATGTATAGTCGAAGTTGGGCAAACTACGGCTGCGAAACTACGGTTGCAATAGGGCCACAGGGCATAAGCAAAGCAAAGCTGTTGCCCGTGACATTCTCCCCCATTTGCTTTGGTGACGTCCTCGAAGCCATTGAGTATTCTTCTAGCTGTTGCATCCGCTCCACTTGACCAAGTACTCTTGAAGATATTTCCTAGAAGCTCGAGTAGTTTGATGGCCAAGAATCTTTTCAGCTATCTTCTTTTCTGACCTCTTCAATTTAAACACTGGTCGCTTTAGATTTGCAGACTTCTTGTACTATTTCTGATCGGTATCTGTAATATGGAGGAGTAACGGTTGCTGGCCAGTAGTAATTTCAAAAGGACTCTTACTGAGAAAAGATCTCTTTTGAACATTGAAACACATCCAAGCCACATCCGAAAGTTTCAACCAAATTTCATGCGAAGCAAAGGTAAAGTGTTGAAAATAGTCTCCTAGCATAGAATTGAACTGCTTCGTCTGTCCGTCTGATCTTTGGTGAAAACTAGAATTCATGCTCAAAGTTGAACCAAGAAGTTTGAACAACTCGGTCCAATATATGCTAATAAATCGAGAATCCCGATTATTGACAATAGGCAGTCCCCGGTATTTGACAACATGTTTGAAGAAGAGTTGAGCTATCTCTTCGGCTGATACATACTTGGGCACTGTAGTGAAAGTTGTATTATTAGCTAAATGGTCCACCCCGATGATGATAGCACCAGAGTCTCCAACTCTTGGAAATCTACCAATGTAGTTCATCGATCCACTCTCGACTGATCTATTCGGGATGTAAAGGGGCTCCAGTAAGCCTGACTTTTTCTGATGATCTGCCACATCTTACTGATGAATAAGATAAGTTTTCCCATAACTTGCATTGTCGTCCTGCCTTTGAGTCATCACCTTCGGAGTCGGTGTCACCACGATAGCTAGCTTGTGGGGTATTTTGCTTTGAACTCGAGCCACCAGTTGCTAGTTGACAGTAGGCATTCACCATCCGTTTCTGAGGACACTCTGCCACTCGGTGAGGTCCTTTACATAAAAAGCACTTCAATTTTGGAGCGACATTCAATCTGTCCTCCTTTGCCCTTCCATGATTCCAGTTATTACTGGTACTGCCACTATAGTTTCCTTGACGGTCATTTTGATAGTTTCCTTGCGAGTTACTCTAGCGGTTGCCCTGATACGCTCCTCCTCCATTCTGAGAGTAACGCTCTCCCCCATTTGTGCTCGAGCTAGATCTAAAGGTCTCTTTCCACCTTCAACAGATTGACTATTTCTCGGGGGTCAATCCTCACTCGATTCCGGTTGATAGTCACTTACACATTCAGCAGCCCTCATAGCTGCGCTCAAATCAGTGACCTTCTATCTCTGAAGTTCCGTACGTGTCCATGGTTTTAACTCTTCCATGAAGGTGAATAGCTTATCCTTTTTCGACATATCTCGAATATTCAGCATATGTCTTAAAAAGGCTTTCACATACTCCTTGATGGAGCTTGTGTGTTTCAGTTCTCGTAAGGCCCGACGTGCCTCATATTCCACATTCTCTAGGAAAAAGTATGATCTAATTACTTCCTTGAGAAGATCCCACGAATCCATTCGGACCCTATTGGCCCGAATATCAGCATACTTTGTTCGCCGCCATAGTTTTGCATCCCCACCTAGATACATGGTAGCTGTGGTCACCTTTCTCGCTTCATCATTGATCGAAGCCATAAGAAAGTATTGTTCCATATCGAACAAAAAGTTCTCAACTTCTTTAGCATCATGTGCCCCTCCGTAGGTACACGGTTCTGAAATTCTGAGCCTATGCATAGGCTCTTATGCGGTGGCTTGCCCATTGCAAATCGCGCGTTGAAGCACCAGTAATTGAGCTCTCAACGCTCCCATCTTATCCTATAGATCAGGTATGATAACAACAGCTTCAGTCATAGCCGTGCAAGCCTCTGGATCTTGAGCCGTGGCTCTAATACCAACTTTCACGGGTTACCTTTTCTCTTAGCACAGAAAGGGACACCGTGCGGCAGTAGTCTCCGCTAGACTACCTTTCGACTTTTCTCGGTCGTATCGGGACGAAAGTAAATTTGATCACAATTTAAAGAAAGCTTACAACATGAAATTGAAATGCATTGAAATTAACTTGATCATTGATTTCTTGAAAGCTGAACATTACAATAGACGAAAGTAGAAAATTACAATGGCTAGTACAGGGGGCGAACACTAGAACTCTTGAAAATGTTTGAAAGACTAATACCCTCTATAATAGACTTCAGAACAAAAATCCAACTGACGGGAGTAGACGTTTAAAGTCTCTAGAATGATACTAAATTTTCTAAGTTCTATCTATTTAAATAAATTATTTACAATGTGTGGCCGAAGTTAGGCAAACTACGGCTGCAATAGGGCTACGGGGCATAAGTAAAGCTGTTGCCCGTGACACCTGGCCTTTGATGGCAGTTCGTACTTCGAAGAGAATCATAAATTCACTTAATTCTACTGCTTACTTCAACAATCTTCTTGAGGTGATAGGTTTTTGTAATACTTGCCTGAGTGGAAAGTTGGTTAGCACATGAATCCTGTGGGCTTGGAAATAAGGTCTCAACTTCCGGGATGCCGTTATCAATGCCAAAGTCAATTTCTCCATATCGGGGTAACGTGTTTCAGGAGGCAATAGGGCCTTGCTAATGTAATAGACTAACAATTGAGTTGAACCCTCTTCTCTCACAAGGACAGCACTTATGGCCTCATTAGAGATAGTCAAGTATAGTTGCAAAGGTTCTCCAAGCTTGGGTTTCGATAGGAGGGGGGCCTGTCCCAGATTCTTCTTCAGCTCTTGGAGGGCCTCTTTACACTCCTCATTCCATTGGAACCTCTTGCCTTCCTTCAATATCTTAAAGAATGGGAAGCACTTGTCGGTAGCCTTTGATATGAAGCGGCTTAAGGCAGCCACTCGACCTATTAGACTTTGCACTTCTTTAGGTTTTTGAGGAGATCTCATTTTAATTAACGCCTAAATTTTCTCTGGTTAGCTTCTATACCTCGTTGATTGACCATGTACCCCCAAGAACTTGCCCCACGCTACTCCAAATGCACACTTGAGGAGGTTCAGTTTCATATTGTACCTCCGTAATATTTGGAATGCGACACTGAGATGGGATATGTGATCACTAACCTTTAGGCTTTTTACAAGCATGTCATCCACATAGACCTCCATTGTGTTGCCTAGTAGGTCAGTGAACATCTTGTTCACGAGCCTCTAGTAAGTAGCTCCGACATTCTTTAGCTCGAATGGCATCATCTTATAGCAATAAAGCCCACGGTCAGTGATGAAGGAGGTATGTTCCTCATTACCTGGGTACATAGGAGTCTGGTTGTAACCAAAGTAGGCATCTATGAAGCTTAAGGACTCGTGTCCGATGGTGGAGTCCACTAGTTGATCTGTCCTTGGGAGTAGAAAATTGTCCTTAGGGCATGCCTTGTTAAAGTCGAAAAAGTCGATGCATACCCTCCACTTCCCATTATGTTTCTTCACTAGGACCGAGTTGGAGACCCACTTTGGGTAGATGGCCTTTCTGATGAAGCCATTCTTGATGAGCTTCTACACTTCTTCCTTAAGAGCTTCATATCACTCTAGGTTTAGAGCTCTTCTCTTTTGTCAATGTAGGACGACCTGGGAATCGATCTTTAGGTGGTGGCAGCTGATTCCCGAGTCATTGCCTACCATATTCTCATGCCTCCAAGCAAAGATATCACAATTCTTACATAGAAATTCTTTGAGCCTCTCTTTAGATTCTGTTGCTAGGCTTCAGCCCACTTGCAACAACTTCGTGGGATCCGTCGAGTCAACAGGAAAACTTTCTAGTTCCTCCATTGGGACGTCCTGGGATTCAATTTCAATGATATGGGGATCGAGTTCATCATGGGTGGGCATCGCCAAGGGGACATCTAAGCCTATGCCCCCAAGCACCATATTCAAGTCCCTAGGTTCCGCCTTCCTTACGGCATTCAAATAACATTCCCTGACTCCTCTTTAGTCATCCTTTACAGTCGTCACTCCTTAGACAGTCAGAAACTTCATGCACATGTGATGGATGGAAGTGAAAGCTCCAAGTTCTTTCAAAGCATGCCTCCCCAACACCCCATGATAAGCAAACTTGCTATCAACCACCAAGAATTCCATAAATTTCAAAGTTGACAAAGGAGGCGCTCTTATTTCCACAGCAAGCATGATCTTGCCCCTTGGGATTATGCTATCCCCCATGAACCCATACAAGGGAGTGTTGGTGGCGGTAACTCATGATCCAAGATCATTGTGGTAAAGATGGATCCGAAGAGTATGTTGACTGAACTACCGTTATCTACTGGCATTCGTTTTAGTTCATTTCAAGCCACCACAGCTCTCACGACTAAGGCATCGCAGTGGGGGATAATAAATATCCTCTAAATCCTTGTTAGTGAATGCAATAGGAGGTGATTGGTTCCTTCGGGAACTGTTATCGACTTAGCTGGTCAGGGAACGACCTTTAGCTTCCCGAGCATAATTCCTTTGGGAATTTCTTGTTTCTTCACCAACATAGGGGCCTCCAAAAATAGTATCGATCTTGTGGATTGGGACATTTTCTTGTTGATTCCGATGGTCTCTTTGTTGTTCGCCCATCTCTATTCAAGTTATGCTCACGCTCTCTCCTCCGTCGGGACGATACTTCCCGATAGCGGGGAGTGGCCTTATCTCGCCTTGGTTGCTGGTCAAGCCTTGATGGGGACCTACTCCTCGGGTGAGAATTTTCTTGATTGTTAGGTAATATCTCTACAGTCTAACGTATTATGGCTGTATGAGTGATGGTAATTAAAATACTCTTGTGGGTTTGACCCATTCCGAGGCCCCGAAGCTCTCCCTCGACCTTGTCCCCTGTGGGAGGCCTACTGTGTAGGCTAATTTGTCTGAGTATTAATGGCTGGCGCATCCTCATAGGCAAAGGTTGGGACAGTACTCAAGGTAGCTGTGGCAAGAGCTTGGCCCGAACCTTGAGCAACCTCATTGTCAGGTTGGCCCCATTGATGATCCATCAAGTGGGAGGTTGGTCCTCTACCATGCTGCCTCTACTGGGGCTGAAGGCCTCTACTGCCCTATTCCGATGATCTATCAATTCTTCATTAATAATCTCCCGTCGCATCATTTCTAACAATGCATCATAACTGGTAGGGTCCTGGTTTTGCACGTCTCTCCAAAATAAAGTGTTCATGTTCAGGCCTCCTCTAACCGCGAACAATGCCTCTCTATCGGTATCTTGAACACAATATGTCATTTCATCTGTAAAATGGGATAAAAAATTCTTCAAAATTTTACCGGGCTGTTGCCTCATGTCCTGAAGACGCTGAATGGGGGCCTCTCCCTCCTTGCTTATTCGCACCTTTTTAAAAAGGTTATTTTAAACTCAGGCCAGCTTTGGATGCTCCCACGTAGTAGCCTGCTATACCATATTTCAGCTGCTCCACTAAGAGTGAGGTGAAAAGCTCTACACTTTAAAGCTGTGGTGGCACCTCTCAAGCTCATGTGTGTTTTGTAGATATTCAAGTGCTTAGCTGGGTCGCTTCTCTGGTCATATTTTGGTATTTTAGCCATTACGTAATGGCTTGGCACCTGGGCATTTCTCAATTCTCGAGAAAATGGCAAATTGTCATCATCATCATCCAAGTCACAGGATCTCTGTGGGCCAACTGAATCGTAGTTAACTTCAGCCCCATACCTAGGCGGTGGCGCAGAATGCCCTGCCTGGTTGCCACCTCTTCCTCCTCCCTCCCTCCTTTGACGTTCATGCCGTGGCGGTACAACTCGGGGGGCATGTTCTTGCCTTTCCTCCGGTTGCCAATTCTCAGGAGGTGGGGATTGTGGCCTATTCCTGGGTGCTGGGACTTCATTCCACTCCCTAGGCCTTGGTTTTGTTGGACTCAACCTATCAAACACGCTGGTCCCTCTGAGGCCTACGTTTTGGTTCATATTCTGGAGAAAAGTTATCCTCCAAGTTGAACGGGGCCTCGATGGATCGCCCAGATGCATAATTGGAAGATATATCGACTCACACTTCTCTTTCAATAGGACTTGTCCATCTAGTGTGCCTGGGAGCACGAGCCCTCTGGCTCTGTACCTCTTTCGGTTGGTATTGCTCATGTGGGGCGTATGGGAGGACTGGACGACATCTATGGCCTTGTATCTGCAGCAAGAGTTCTTGCATTGCTAAATTTGGCTGGTGATGCTCCTCATATTGGCTACCATGGTTGCCATTTCCCTAGTAAGTTGGGCTGCTAACCTCCTTCCACCTCATCTATGGTGGTGGTGGGGTCGACGTCGAGCCACTGGGGCTGTTGTTGTTGAGACTTCATCATCAGTCTCCCTCACACACCTCGGAGGGGCGTCTTTCTCTGAGCTCATTTCCTCTTAATCCTCAAAACTTAGAAGCTTAGGATTTTTTCGATTCCGGGGGCTTCCTCTTGCCCTTTTCTCAAGAACAAATCCTTTTTCAAAGGGGGATGCCCAAAATATCTTCTTAAACAGCTTTCTCCACGGGGTTGTTCGTGGTTATAGTGTGGAATGGCGTCAATCTGTTGGCCTAAAAAAATGTTGCCAATAGATGTCAGGCCCACTCGTGTATGCCCAAGCCAGATCCAACTCGTTAATGCCAATCGACGGTCAGGATAACTCTAGAGATTGAACGTGGGAGGGGCTCAACGACACGAGACGTTTCCGTTCGGACTCCGACGAGATAGACAGAACACGATTGTATAAGAAACCAATCGATTAAGAACAAAATTTGTATTTGAAATATGAAAATAGACGAAAGAATAATATAGCTTCCAGTATTTAGAGTTTCATTAGTTTTTACATATTACATGGATGGGGTATTTATAGTAATACAAATGAAATGATGACCTTTGGATCAATTTACACGTGGCCTCATCTCCTTGGCCGAGGCGTCAAGTCCTAGCAATCACCATATTGACCTTCTAGCCTTACAAAGCATTAAATGCTCTTACATTTGACAAGACAAGACACAAACACATTTTTTACAAAGGTCACATCNATCATTCGTAATAAGATTTTCATTATTAACAAATCTGTGGACGTGGGCCGTCACCAGCTAAGGAGCCTCAGATCTATCAGGGCCTCGGATACAACAATGACCTCGAATAATAGCTGAGAGCCTCGAAATAAGGGCCTCGGATGTATATGGGCCTCGGATAATATAGCAAGAGACCCACGGCCTAGTTAAGATGGCCACGTGACAGTACCTAATAACGAGTTATAATAACTAGTATAATCAGATTTATAAATCTGATTAACATAAGAAGCAATTTCAATGAAAATATTTAAAAATTGTTTCTTTAATACTTCGTCCTCGACTAATTCATTAACCTTTTGTTTAGTCATGCATCTATTAGCATAGTGGCATATTCTACCACACTTTCAGCAAACAAGTCTCTTACCTATTGATTTTTTATTTTTAAAATCTTTTTATGAATCTTTTTTCACATATTTTTCCTTTTTTCTTTTTAGGTGGATAAAACTTTTCTTTATAAAAAATTTTCTTTTTCTTTCCGCTTTCAAAAGTTTCAGCTTCAGGTTTGCTATAAGGAAATTGATCACAAAAATCTACAACTTGACATATTCGACGTTGATTTTCAATTTGGGCTTTAAGCTTAATATCATTGCAAATGTATAACCCTTCATTGATGCAGACTTGTATGATTTCACCATATGTCATATATCTTTTAGACATACAACGTCTTCATTAATTTTTTGCCTAACTTTCTCGGCTAATAATTCAAGTAATCCTGAGATAAATTAACATCTTCATACCATCTAAAGTGAGAAAGTGTTTTACACCTTAAATTTAAAAGTATCAACTGTGTAGAAATATCGTTTGTATCATCGTGCATGCACTTACTACCACTCTTTTCGCGTCATCATGTATTGAAGGTTCGACATGACCATTAAATTTAGGGTGTGTTTGAGCCACATTATTTTGGAAGAATGTATTATGGAATAGTATATTGAGAGAGAATGTGTGGTTGAAAAAGAAGGAAATGTTATTGATGTGATGGAAAATATTATTTTATTGTAGAATGTGTAGTTAAAAATGAGTAGAAGAATGAGAATGAAAAAAATAATGTGGATCAAACAGGGGCTAAAAAGTGAAAAAAAAAAATTGAATTTACTAACTAATTTGTTTTATTGAAAAAATATATAATTGAAAAAAAAATAAGAATCCGTAGATTCTATGTTCTTTTTTAACCCTAATTTCCTCAACAGAATCTTTTCGTTGTTCGTTGCAATGGGCATTTCTTCCAAAATTTGCCATTTGTTGGACACTCACTATTCAAAAACAGCTGTTTTGAAAAGAACCATAGCTAGTTTTGCATATTATTAGGGGTATTTTGGACATAATACATTTCCTCTATTAAACAAAAAATTAAAAAAACAAAAAACAAAACTATACCAAACAGGGGCTTAATGTAGATATTCTCAAAGCCTTTTGAAATTCTATACATGTATTTGATTTTAGCATGTTACAAAATACACTCTGTTAAAGGATTTAGATGAAATACATAGCGGTCAAGTGGAATTTAATTTTCCGCACGATCATGCTACAAAATTAAAATCAACACATAGTCCGTTTAATACACTCTAAGTGTACTAGTGTCACATTTAACTTTGTAAGGACAAATTACAAACTTGAATAGTGAATCGATCAACTTTACAACCTTCCGGTACAAGGTGTCAACCCTTATACATTGGTAATGAACAACATTATTTATGATCAAAATATATGTTGCATCACTGTACTTCTCAACGCAAGTATTCAACTTATATTATCACAAGTAATCATATAAACTTTAATTCGCATGCTCAATAACTAAATAAATAAAATAAAAATAATTTTATTTAATATAAGAGTATTGTTATTTTTTTATATCAACAAAACTATAATATATGGGCATACAACCCAACAATGCGCACTCACTGCACTATAGATTTATCTATGCTAAATTAAAATATTGTTATAAAGAATTTTGTCATTAACGTGCAAGGCACCGACAGCCCCCCACTCTCCTGCACAACCTATTGATAAATAGTGAGGGTTAATAACATAGATAGTCTCCAAACTTTGACACGGTCGCACTTTAGTCTCCAATTTTAAATTTAAGTAACATTTAGATCCACATTGGTTATGGTTACGTTGGAATATGGTTTCTTTTTATTTTCAGACTAGTGAGTGCCTGTATGTTGCATGTGGTAGGGTCGTAATTTAGAATTATTAATTTACATAATATTTATTTAAGAAATACACATTATTAAGTGGCAAAAAATAAAAAAATAAAAAAATAAAAAATGGTTTATAGTCATGTTGCATACATTCTTCATGGTTTATTTAATCTCAATAGAACAATTATATAATAAGAAAAAAAAAAAGCCAACTTCAGAAAAAAAAAAACAATTATGGTATAATAAAACTAAAAACAAAACGAATTCACAAGAAACTTAATTAATCATAATAACTATACTTCAAAATGTTTGCACAGTTAACTAAATAAGCAATGTTGACCCCAAAAAATAAACTCAACAAATGTTCGGTCCACTCGTGAATGCGTGAGCTAGGTCCAACACGTGAATGTGAATCAATGGCCGAGATCACTCAAAGATTTGAACATGGGAGGAGCTCAACGACACGACACAAGACGTTTTTGTTCGGATTCCGGAAAGGTTTTCGGGATACGATTATGAACTCAACAATTATAAGCATCCTCGGATAAAGCCAATAGTGGATTTCCACCCCTTCTAAGGCAATAGGGGAGATGACCGAACTCATATCTAATAGACCATTAAGTCGACCATCCGACCATCCTTAATTCAAGATAAGCATTGGTTGCTACTATGCTAAACATAGTACTTGCTTTGGCCTACGAAGAGGTCAATCATAGCTCCAATGTGCAACAGGGAAGATCAAGACAGCAAACACCTCAAAGGGAAAAAGGTCGAGGACGAAGTGCTAAACCCAGAAATAGGGACGAGGCACTCCTCTATTGTTCTTATCACCACTTGTACAATCATAACACAATTGATATCGCCTTTCACCTTCAGCAAGCCAATCAAAGAAAAAATTGATGATCATGAGGGAATGCATCCCCACCTAGGCAGGCTCAGTAGCCTAGGTAAAAGGGACAAGATGATCCCGTCTGGATGATGCCCACCATAGGTAAGACAATAATGGGAAAGGCCCATTGGAGGTCCCTATGTTGGAGAAAAGACTAGGAATGTCTAAAAGAATTATATAAGAGAGGCCAAGGACCCCCCATGGAAAGTTTCATAGTCATCAACAGCCAATCTCAAGTAGGCGGGGAAGGTACAACCCATTATTTTCACCCAATATGTATGATAGATTTAGACTATCCCCACTGCGATGCCTTAGTGGTAAGGGCCGTTGTAGCACGAAATGGTCTTAAAAGAATGCTAGTGGATAATGGGAGCTTGGTCAATATCATATTTGGAGCTACCTTTGACAAAATGGTAGTAGACCACAAGTGACACAATGAGCTCCCCCTCTGTGTGGTTTTATTGGTGACGACATCATCCCAAGAGAAAAAAATATCGTAGCTGTGGAAATGGGAACTACACCTCAAACTGCTGACCACTTCATGGAATACTTGGTAGTGCACAACAGGTTTGCATATCATGGAGTGCTAGGAAAACCTGTTCTAAAGGAATTGTAGGCCAGTACCTCTATTTACCACCTATACCTGAAATTCTCAAATAAAAATGGCATTTCCATATTTAGAAGTGATCAGACGGGAGCAATGAAGTGTTATCTTAACTCCCTAAAAAAGACAGAACCTCAATGGAACTTTCCATGTGAAGAACCTAGATGGAACTTTCCAAATTTTGAGAATGTACATGATGAGGTTGAACCCCTTAAGTTTGCCTTTGGTGCCAACTCCGAAAAGTTCTTGGGCTACATGGTCATCCAGAGGTGCATAGAAGCTACCCTAAAAAGATAAAAGATTTGATTGAAATGAGGTCCCCTAAAAAATCGAAAAAGGTATAATGCCTAATTGGATGTATGGCAGCCTTAAGCCGCTTTGTCTCAAAGGCTTTGGACAAGTGCCTCCCTTTCTTTAAAATTCTTAAGGGTGGTAAGAAATCCCAATGGAGGGAGAAGTACGAAGAGGCTTTCCAAGGGTTGAAGAAGCTCCTAAGAGTGACCCCTTTCTTCTCAAAGCCTAAAGCTGATGAACCACTGCAACTCCATTTGATTGTTTCTGATAAGGCCATAAGCTCAATTCTCGTAAGAGAATAAGGCAAACACCAATTGCATGTCTACTATGTAAGTGTTGCACTTTTACCTACGGAGACCCGCTACCCTGACATGGAAAAATTAGCTCTCTCCCTAGTTACCGCTTCTAGGAAGTTGAGGTCGTACTTCCAGGCTCATAGCATACATTCTAACCAACTTCCCACTCAAACTGTGTGGTGATGTTCGGATTTAAAGCTACCAATGAGGCCCTAAGAAATGGATGAAGAGGCAGGCGCATCCCCTCTTCAGGACCTGCTCACTTACAACCACGTAGTCCTTTTTTGGATAGCAATCCCTTTCCTCAAAAGTGGGTACTAATAACTCTATGGTATTAGGGATGCAATATCTCTCCCAAATATAAAAAAGGTCAGTGGAACTTATGGAGGAAAGTATTGTAGAAGCCCGCTAACCCATTCCATAATCAATGAGGTTGTCATTCGTATCCCAAACGAGCCGACATGACCTCATAGCTTGGGCTAGTTCGACAGTAGAGATAATGGTTACACCAACCTCTGAGGCTAAGCCCCTAATATCTACTCCCCAGTCACCATTACCAAAATGGGAAGAATAACACATTGTGAAGAATTTTTTGTATAGAGAAATTAGAAAGAATGAGGATTTGGTTGGAGGTCTCTTACAAAATTGAAGAAGAAGAAGAAGAAATGGATGGTAGTCGCCAGAGTTTGAATGTTTTCCAAAGAAGCTCTAAGTGTTCTTAAGGTTTGAAATCAGATTTGCAAAAGTAAAGTTTCAAATGAATAAGGGCTTTCCTTATATAGGCAAAGTCAAAGAATCCCAGCCATTAGATCTGAGTATGATGCATTTGCGACATTCATCCGATCTCCAATCTGAACCATCCACCTCATGAGACGCTTTGCGCTCAACGATTCATATTAAAGCATTGACACCACGCACTCTCAAAGATGGGCGCCTCGAAACACTCCCACAACAGTCATCATTACCTATTTAATATTACAGTAGATGCATGTATGGGAAGCTGAACTAGTTCCTTGTCTTTCTTTAATAAGACACAAGCCATCAAATCATTGGCATAACTTCTAAAGCGTACCTTAGACAAATATCTCATAGGTTGCTTTAGAACTTCTTCGCTTCTGAAATAATGTACTTCAAGACTACTCCACTTCGGCTAAAAGGGGCTTCATAATTTCAGCACCCCAACTAGCTAATTTCAGAATTCTCAAGTATTGGCGATTCATCGCTTCAGCGTACCAGTGAACATCAAAATTCAAAAGTTCGCAAGTATATGCTTTGGAAATCTAGCGCATCAGTAAGACCTCAACAAATTGGTTAAGCTATATGCTTTAAAGCTTTTGCTCTCAAATAAAATTTTTAGTAATTTATAAATGAAGAGATTCAAAATCATCGGGCATCTAACTTGGAGGACTATTGTGTTGTATCAAAAAACTAATCATTGCAGGAAAATGTTTGCCCCTACAAAAACTTCTTAAAACTAAAGTCCACGCATTATATGAATAATCCATGCATAGACTTGGGAATAAGCCCTCGTAGAACCCTATCAGAAGCTGAGTCATGAGCAGTCCACGTCATCAAGATAAAATGTAACCGAGAACCTATGAACAAAGCGCAATATTGCAGTCTGAAGTTGATCAATAAGAGGAAGTACAATGACCGAAGCCCACATACAACGGACGAAACCTTCATCTAAAGTCATTTTACCGAAGCTCTCCAGCTTCTAAGGGCTTTGGATTAAAGACAATTCCCAAGAAGATCATTTATGTGAAGATTCGATGAAAGTGATTGATGTGACAATATGCAGCCCAAACAAGTCAAATCATGTCAACCTATTGACCAAGAGTGCTAACACGGACTATATGACGACACCCCTTTCCGAGATACTCAAGTGCAACCTAGGACAAGTTGATGATGGGGAGTCAGCGACGGGACATCTCAGTAGGCCAGATGAAGCCACATGCGCTTCATCCAACGATCATGCATATACAAATATTGTAACACTACAACTACCCTCTCTTGTATCCTTTTAAACCTGAAGCAATTCCAAATACTTAAAGCTTCAACTCTTTCTCTCTAGTTTTAACATATACAATATTACTTGCTTGAGTATTGAAGATTGCTCTACAAATATTTTATCTTGTTATCGTTTTGATTCAATCACGGAGCTCGAACACTTTGTTGGCTCACGTCCCAAGGAGCAACTCCCCTCACATGTGGTCCGATTTCTGCATATGTGGCCACGAGTTGGGCCTGGGCTTCTGTTGGCTCCTTTTTGGGTCTCAACAAAAACCATAATATAGTGAAATCGAAAAGACGAATTGTGTTGTGTCACGTAATTAGTATTTAGTATTATAATTAATTATTGGGCCTGGGCTTCTGTTGGCTCCTTTTTGGGTCTCAACAAAAACCATAATATAGTGAAATCGAAAAGACATTGTGTTGTGTCACGTAATTAGTAATTAGTATTATAATTAATTATTTTCTCTATATAGCAATGAGGCTTTTGATTTACTTTTGGGTAGTTATATTCATACACATTTTTTTATAAATACAATACATTTAAATTCTAATAAAGATCATTAAACTTTATTCATTTTCACACTTATATTCTTGACTTTCTTCATTACATTCTTATTTTAATATTTCATTGATCAGAAAATCTTGTCCTTACATTGTTAACGTATTTTAAAATAAGGATCAAATATTTAACCACATTTTTGCATTATTATTTGTTTTGCTTATTTAAAAATACATTGGACAAATGAGCATTTTTATGCTCTCTTAAAGAAAATTTTGAAGAGAAATCATAATCATAAACAATTTATGTTAATTTGAGAATAAGAATGTTAATTTGTTGAAACGTTTTTTTTTTCTCATTACTGTGGAAGGCATGTAGTGTTTATGGCATGGAACACTTTTGTCAATAGTTTTTTTTTCCCTCTTTACTACGTAAAATTTGGAGATAGGATCAAATTTTGTCATTTTTTCATCAAATTCATAGATTGTCACAGCAATTGCGATTATTTAAATAGTTTTTTTTATGTGCTTACAACTCCCTTAATGGGTTTCACTTTGTTCTCCTAGAAGGATTAGGGTCACGATGTATACATAGCCTCAGATAGCATCACCAGTTGGTTACTGAGGTTCGCCCAATGGATGCCCTCAATCAAAAATATGTTGTTGCTTAACGAGGCGTCAACCACTCTGAATGACCTATCGGAACTTGAGGTAGGGTTTGCCTAGACAGGGTTTCCCCCTTCTTCTGTTGCTATGCTCTTCCCCTATGAGACAACCCCTTTAGTTTAGCCACTCCCCTCTATCAGTGGTTTGGATCCCTTCATTGACCACCTCATCCTAAGGACTCATTTGTACAAAGTAAATCAATTTTGGACATCCAATGTAAATTTCTCTAAAATTTCAGATTTTTTTTTCTTCTAGTAAAAGAGAATCTAGATTTTCTCAATATTTATATAAGGTCACAAACTCACAATAGTTTCATTGAAGCAATGACTAACATTGAACGGGTGCCCTACCTGATACTACCAAAAATCGTACCTGTTGATTTCCCGAACTTGACGACCGAGGACGAGCATGTTCGAGGTCTTCAAATACCTGAAACAAAAGGCGTCGAGGTGTGGCCTCGTCGCCCCTCCGATGCTTAAGTCAAAGAGAGAATAAAGAGAATATATGCTGAAACTGTATGTAAAAGCGTACCTGAATGATGGGTGAGGACGGTGTATTTATAGAGATTGGTAGCAGAGTTGTAGAAGGATTTGTTCCTTTATTTCTAGGAGACAGTGTTTGTAGGAATATGTATTGGAACATAAGTGGGAGTCTTACCTTGTTTGAAGTGTTACCAAAGATAAGACTCCTTTGCGATCCAGGATCCCATGGTTGGGGTGATTGGATAGAACTGGGGTCCTCTTCGAATTAGGATTTGAGGCCTTACGATGGGGTGTGTTGATATTGGCCAAGTAAATTTCTCGAGCACAGCACACCCCCGAGGACTGTGAATGTCTTTTTTGGGGTAATCCACGCAGCCAGGCCTCGAGCTACCTCGAGGACCTTAGCAGCTCGAGGACCACGTTCTTGAAATGGTGAAAATGGGGGTTTGGGAGTCGTCATGCTCGAGTCATTAATGAAATACATCATCATAGGCCCCCGTGCCTCCACTCATAGAGCTCGAGATTTAAGAGGGGAAGCAGGACAAGCTCCATCAATACATAGTCCTCAAGTGCATGTCAATCTTTGTTGGTCGGTCTCGAGGGTGGATCGACGGTATATTTGTGGGTTATCCAAGGTCTGGGGTTAAATAAATATGGCGACGTACAGGGGTCGTTGGATGCTTGACACGTGGCCAGATCCAACGGCCCAGGTGGCGACCCTTGGCCTTCTCCTTTGAGGCCTATAAATACTCCCTTCACTTTTTAATTTTTCACTTTTTACTCACTGTAAAAACTTCTCAAAGAGGTCGTGCTCGAGCTATCTGGTTAGGAAATCCTTGGGACTTCTAGTGGTTTGAGGTAAGGTTCGAGACTTTAAGTTATTTCCTCAGTTTTCATCTAGTGATGTCGAGTAGTGAGGGTTTGAGAGTTCGGGTGGTAGTGAGAATATTGGAACGATCTTGATTCCTGTAGCTATTCCATTAGATGTCCGACCTAAGCACCAGGGCAATGTGGAGTTCAAAGCTCCCGACGAACCCTGTAGGTTCAAAGAACATTTGGCCATGGCAGCAGACCAAGAATTCGGGCTAATGCCGGGATGTGACGTTAGGTCCCCTAGCCCTGAAGATAGGATGGGGGAGGCTCGGGGTAATGAGTTTGTGATTTTTAGGGATACTCTAAAGGCCGGGTTTAGGTGGCCCCTGCACCCCTTTTTCCTTAGTCTATTTGTCGAGCACTCCATGTGCCCGAGACAATTGGTGCCCAATGGGTGGAGGATGCTGGTTTACTTCTTCATAGCTTGTAGGTTTTTGGGTATCGAGCCCTACGTCGACCTCTGTCGCATGGTGTTCGAGCTCAAACAACTCTCCTAATTCACATGTTTTGCATACTTGTCCACCCAATGAGGGTTTAGGGTCCCTTCTATGCCGAGCTCACTTAAGGGTTGGAAGGATAAGTGGTTTTACGTAATTACCCCAGATATCGACTTCCCTTTTTTGTCGGGATGGGGTGTTCCCGAGGCGTCTAAGTTTTGTGAGGGTCAGGCGTACTTTGAGTCCCTAGAACGTCATAGGCAGATGATCGAGGATCTCGACCCCTTGGTGCCAGACATGAAGCTAATCCTTGAGTCTGAGGTATTCGACCTTGCTGATGTGAGAGGTGTAGAGGGTAGGGCTCGACACTTTTATGTCTTCGTGCTTATATTTGTAACAATGACCTCGGCATATTTACTTGTTTACTTTTCTTGCAAGAATGTCTTTCGACCCATCTGCCCTCAGGAAATTTGTGCATGCCAAGGCTAAGGCTCCTCAGCCTCAAGCTGGGGTCTCGAAGATAGGGCCCAAAGGGTATAAAAGGCCACGGTTCTCTAATCGTAACGACCATCCCCGAGGACCGGGGGAGACTTCCCAGTCTCGACAACAGCCTCCGAGCCCCAAATACCATCGTCCTCCTACTTCTTTGCCGTGGGAGCTTCCACCCCGATGAACTCCTGAGGTCGTTGACCTCGAAGACTACTGCATACCCTCGGTGGCCTCGGTCATCGAGGATTTTGAGCACTGCCACTTGGTCTCGATCATTGTGGCGAAGTATCGAGGCGATGTTGGGTTTGAGGAGGGCATGAAGGCCCTCGAGCTTCTGACGTTGAAGGTATAAGCTCGACCTTCCTCTTTTTCACATGTTCTGAGTACATTTCTCGATGTCTAAGTATTGATGTTTGGTTGTGCAGACTCTCAGTGTGGCTCGGGGTCTTTCTTTACAGGGGATGGACGAGTCCCACAAAATGGTCGGGCTCGTAGAGGTGGTCGAGCTCAGGGATCAGAAGCTGGCCGACCTGAAGGCTGAGAGCGAGGTTGTTCTGAAAGAGAGCGATGACGCCAGGAATGAGCTTCGACAAGCTCGGGAGGAGATTGGGAGTGCCAGGGATGAAGCGGAGGAACTCGAGCGTAAATGTAAGGAGTATGAGCAAAACTGTCTGAGGTTCGGGCTCGAGCATGGGAAGAGTTCAAGACATTCAAGGATTACAACAATCTTAAGGCCGAATACGCTTCGGGAGCATACCTCCTTGCTTTTAAGGAGGTTCCGGCATATCTGCGTTCCAAATACCCCGACATCCGGGCCGAAGACTTGAAGACAGTGCCTGGTCTCGTCGATACCCTCAACCTTTCTGAATCAGAGGGTGCTATGCACGAGGACGGGGACGAGGATGTTGATGTTCATGTTCATGTCGAGGCTTCTGCTCCGGGTGACCTAGATGAGGACCCTTTTCCCCGATTAATGTAGATTTTTGAATTTCCTTTTTTGTTTATGTACATTGCCCGAGCTTGTGGGCCTTTATGCTTCCAATTTTTTGATAATGTATGCTCGATGTTTTGTTTGGGTTAGCCTAATTTCTCGACCATATAGATGTTCTTCACGTTGATGATTGTTTCAAGTTTTATGCTCGACGACAACCCCATTAATGATAACGACGACCAGACAAAGCTTTATCTTATCAAATACGTGGTTAATGATCTCGACGATAAGACAACTTCGAGGATAGCGTAGTCTTATGATGCATCGAGCTTGAGGACTTAATTAATTAAGTTTTTGACAATGTCATAAGCTCGAAGACAATCAATTAATTTTAACGTAATTGGTTAAGGCATTGAGTTCGACCATTGCTCAAGTACTTTGCTTGATGACACATCTATCAATTAGGGTACTGAGCTCGATGATGGCTCAATCAACTATCTTTTTGCAAAGCATCGAGCTCGACTATAGTTCAATGAATAAACTTTGTAATGAGCTCGATGATGGCTCAGTTAATAAGACTTCGTAAGTCACGAGCTCTCGACGATAGTCCGAATAATAAATTTTATAAGTTATGAGCTCGACGATAGCCCATGCAATAATGGAGGCATGAGCTCGAGGATAGCTCATGTAGTAATGGAGGCATGAGCTCGACGATAGCCCATGTAATAATGAAGTCATGAGCTCGACGACAATTCATTGCACAAAATTAACCTCGAGCTCGAGGACTACTTGATGAAATTCTGTCCACGACTTATTTTGGAATGGTCGAGCTCAGGGTAGATTCTTATGGTGTTCGGTCGTAACATGTTTTTAGGTGCCTGCGCATGGTAGTACTTTTTGTGAGATTATGCTCGACGCATGTCTCTGTGAGTGCTCATGGCATTCGAGGTTTTTGCTCGTGTCACGCCATGAGGGCCCGTTAGTGGCGGGACTTTTGGAGAGCGTGCTC
>CAIGRF010241226.1:26259-45918 GCA_903798235.1 Fraxinus ornus
AATCAATGATCAATTTACTTTCAATGCATCTAATTTCTTTGTTGCAAGTTTTCTACAAATTGTAATCAAATTTTCTTTCGTCCCGAAACGATCGAGGAAAGATGGAAGGTAGTTTAGCAGAGCAGACTGCTGCCACACGGTGTCCCTTTTTGTGCTAAGAAGAAAGGCATCCTGTGAAACACAGTCATGTCTCCCTTCCCATGGCTGCCAATCCTCTTCCACCCTTCTCCCTTTCAATACCCTCATCCACATGGTTACAATCAACTATCCTCTTCCAACTATTTCCTATGGAAGAGCCAATTGCTTCTACTTTTAGAGAGCCATGAACTAATCGGCTATATGGATGGAACTATAGCAACCCCGAACTATTTTACCCCTAAAAATTCTCGGACATCAAATATCAAACATGTGGCATGGAAATAAACCGATCATCGCCTCCTCAGTCTTTTGTTGTCCTCTCTCACCGAGGAGACTATGGTGGAAGTTGTGGGACTCTCCACTTCACGCGAGGTGTGGGTTGCCTTAAAGAACACCTTCAACTACTGCTCCAAAGCCCGTGAAATCCGTCTCAATGATGATTTGCAACTGATGAAATGAGGCACCAGGTCTGTTTCAGAGTACGCCCGCGCCTAACTCCATACAATCGGACAACCCGTTGATGGCTTTGATAAAGTGCACCAGTTCCTTCAAGGTCTCGGCTCGAAATTCTTGAGCTTCTCCACAGCCCAAATGGCCCTCATCCCTTTGCCATGTTTTTCAGATCTTGCGCCAAAAGTAGAGAGCTTTCAAAAATCCTTAGAGCCGGTTGCACCGTTCTAGGGATGGCAAAAAGGCTCGGGCTCGGTGGCACTGAGCCTCATTTTGGGGCATCGGCCCGAGCCCGGGCCGGCCCGTGCCCCCGGCTCGTGCGTGTATTAAAAAAAAAATATATATATATATATATATATATTAAAAAAAAATTGAAGTGCCTGCTACAGGCAGGCGAAAATTCTGCTGAATTTCTGCCTGCCTGTAGCAGGCAGAAATCGTAACTTGCGAAATTGAATCAGTGAAGCTCTTCTTTCCCGCAACCAATACACCCGGATGGGCGGTCATGGACGACAGGGACGCTTCTCTGGCAGACGACCCCACGCTGCTAAATATGTCGCGAAGATGGTCCCTATGCAAACCAGTGCCAGCAACAGTATGAACCTCATGGTCATACCCTTAAAACTCAACTTGCAAAAGCCCTCAATTCTTCACGTTCCCTTATAAGGCCTCAGATTGGTTGTTAGACATAGTAGCCTAGGCCCATATGACTCCAACCCAAACCTTCTTAGATCTCTCCACTTCTTATACGGTTAAGGATTGTGTTATTGTCGAAAGTAGTGCCTCCTTACCCATTACCCATACCGGTAAACTTTCCCATTCCCCTAATTTTCAACTGCTAGATGTTTTGGTTGTATCTCTCATCACTAAAAATCTTTTGTCCATTAGTAAATTAACAAGTGACTTTATGTTATCTGTTACATTCACTAACAATCTTTTCACTTATCAGAATCGCTAAACGGGAAGGGTGGTGGCAACCGGTAAACGAGATAGTGGCTTATATGTGCTAGAACGTAGAAATTTGGCTTTTATTTATGTCCTAAAAATATATCTTTTCATACTTCATACGATTTATAGCATGCTCGCCTTGAACATGTGGATCATTCTGTTATCTCTTTTCTGAATAAAAAAGGATAGCTTTATCTTACTTCTTTATTAACATCTCCATGGTATGTAGTACATATCAAATTGCAAAGAGTCACCATCTACCCTATTCTCGTAATGAACATCAATCTTCAAAGGTAGAACTTATTTATTGCGATCTATGGGGCCCATCTCCTATAAAGTCAAATTCGGGTTTTGCATATTATGTTTTATATATTGACGATTAGCTTCACTTGGCTTTACCCAATAAAATTGAAATCTAAGTTCTTTAATACAATTTCAAAAATTTGTGGAAAATCAACATTCTGCTCATATAATTTTTTTTCGGAGTGATGGTGGTGTAAAATTCATTAGCAACTGCTTTAAAGCACATGTTACTACCTCCGGTATTCATCATCAACTCTTTTGTCCTTATACACCCGCACAAAATGGTCGTGTCGTACGAAAGCACCGTCATGTGACTGAAACAGGTCTGGCCCCCTTTTCCATTCTCACGTTCCCAAATTTTCATCCATTTGGTTGTCGTGTTTATCATTATTTACATGATTACATGACTAACAAGTTCTTTCCTCGTAGCATTCCTTGCATTTTTATGTGTTATAATTCATCTTATAAAGATTTCCGTTGTCTTGACCCCACCACCTCCAGATTTTAAATCACCCACCATACCCAATTTGATGAAAACCACTTTCCCTTCCAACATACTTCATAAGCCTAACCCATATCCTTCCTCCAAATCTTAAATTTTCTTGAACTAAGTCTCCTTCACACAGACATGCCCCCGCTTTCTCCTACACCACATTTCCGACATATTCTTCAATCCTGATCCACCACACATATTATTTGTATTGATCCAGTGGATGAGTCTTTGCAACCAGCTGATACAGGTCCATCTCGTCACACTCGGACTTCAGACCGGCTTCTCCGGAGCCTATTACTGAGCCTATCATTGGTCGCACTACTATTGTAGTTGCCTATCTCCAGCGCATCTCGAACTTGTGGATTTCTCTAGCCTTCTTTTTGCTCTTCTTGCATCTACTGAGCCTAAAGGATTCAAATATGCTGCTAAGAATCCCGCTTGGCTCGCTGCCATGGATGAAGAGGTTCAAGCCCTGCAAAATAATCCTACCTGGATTTTGGTTCCTCAACCCACCGACACCAACACTGTAGGTTCCAAATGGGTGTTTGGGCAAAAATTTGCCCGATGGATCTATAGAGCGTCTCAAAGCCTGTCTTGTTGCCAAGGGCTACACACATGTGCATGGTCTTAACTATACTGACACTTTTAGCCCTATCATCAAGGCTACCACAGTCCTTGTTGTCATCTTTCTTACTGTGACCAACAAATGGCCTCTTCATCAACTTGATGTAAAAATGCGTTCTTAAATGGCCATCTCACTAAACATGTTTATATGGAGCAACCCCCTGGATACATTGACTCGCTCTTTCCTAATCATATATGTCAATTGCAGAAAGCCATTTACGACCTAAAGCAAGCTCTTCATGCCTAGTTTCAACACCTCAGCTCTTTTCTCATTCAACTTGGTTTTTATTGCAATCTTGCAAACACGTGATTATTCATTTTTCATGAACACTCTGACATAATCTATCTATTTCTCTATGTTGAAGACATCATTATTACATGCAATAACTCATTTCTTCTTGCCAGTTTTACTTGGAAACTCAATTCTGAGTTTGTCATTAAAGATTTGGGTCCTCTCAATTACTTCCTTGGTCTTGAAGCTAGACCACCTCTGACGGCCTCTTCATCAGTCAACTGAAATATGCACCGGACATTCTCACACGAGCCCAACTACTTAACGGCAAACTTGTTCACACCCCCATGGTTGTATCCCAAAACCTGTCTAATGATGGTCTTTTGTCTCGGATCGTACACTTTACAGATCTCTTATTGGTGCTCTCCAATATCTGATCATCACCTTCTGGATATTGCTCATGTCAACTTTGCCGGTCAATTTCTCCATCCCCCAACTGAAGACCACTTTCTTGTTGTCAAACGCATTCTTCGCTATATTATCATCCATCTGTCCATCTGCTGCTCATTATACTTTAGTTGCTTACTCATATGCAAATTGGGTTGGCTACCCCGATACTTGCCGCTCTATCTCTGGTTACTCTATTTATCTTGGAGGCAACTAGATTTCTTGGAGTACTAGAAGCAACTTATTGTTTATCGCTCCAGTTATGAATCTGAGTATCGTGCTTTGGCTCTCACATCACCGAACTCCTATGGCTCACGCATCTTCTCAGCAACCTCAAAGTTTCAATTCCACAACGGCCCCTCCTCCTATGTGACAACAAGAGCGCCATCTTCTTGAGCTCCAATCCAGTTTCTCACAAACGGCCAAGCATGTTGAACTTGACTACCACTTTCTTCGTGAACTTGTTCTAGCTGGCAAGCTTCGTACTCAGTATGTGCCTTCTCATTTGCAAGTCATCGACATCTTTACCAAAAGTGTGTCCAAAGCTCTATTTGAACTCTTTCGATCCAAGCCTCACGTACGCTCAGCTTGAGGGAGGGTGTCGTGGATCATGCTAAGGATCTTCAACCTTAATTCAAGACTTTCCATTTGCATTCTCATTTGACCCATAATTGTAGCTTCCACTTTGTTTACTTGATTCTTTCCATTCAATTATATCATTTCCATTCCATTATAATCATACTATATACGAATATGTAAATATAGATGTGTGTGTGTGCGAAATCAACTCACCACTAGAATGTGTGGTGGTTTTCCAAACACTTCCATCTGAGAAAGTGATTTAGGCAATTAGAATTCCTCCCTTTCAAAATTTCTATCAATGCTTCTGTGCATGGAACCCCTGAATTACCCTCTTGGCTTCTTGTAGTTTACTCATACTTATCAAAAGCCTTGGCGTTTTTACATTTTGACAAGTTTATGTTGCATTTTCTTTTAGTCTTAATCGGCATCTGGACCTTCTTGTTTTCTCTACCATATAGATTCTCCTAATACCTTGTTCTCTATTGTTAGAGTAACAAGCTGTCTCATTCTACATCATGTTACTATTCCACTTATATTTCATTTTTCTCCCATGAAAAACATATCTAAAAGAACACTACAACCATATTCACATACTGCCTGCAGTGAAAAAACACTGGCTAAAAAGATCATTGATGGCTAGTGCTGATACTAATATTAACTATATTACACAAAACACAATATAAAAACCACGCATAGCTCAAAATTAGATTAGAAACCTTGCCAAGTTAAGCAATATGCCTGATTGTAGATAACATATTGGTAGAATGGTATAATACCTTTATTGACAACTGGGAGAAGTGTCCTAGATCAGCAAACATTGCTTCTGAACCTGCAAAGAATTAAACCACAAGTTAGATAATCTTGCAAAAGACAGAAAGAGGAGATTGTTCGTGTTAGTAAATGATCTGAAATCCACAATAAGAAATGCTTATACTTGCCTGTTATACACAACAGGATCCCACCCAAGGACATCCAACCTCCTCTTTGTGTTTTCTTTAGAAATTTGTACATATAGTACGGAGATAAAGCTTGATAGACATGAGGGTTCCAGTGAAATATATTATATAGGCCAATCGAACTGATGCATAAAAGCCACGTTATGACCACAGGTGCGAACAAGAATCCAATCCTGTGGGTACCATAATGTTGCAGGGCAAACAAGGCTATCAGTATGATACAAGCAACTGGGACTTCTACATCTGCAAGATTATTGCATTTTAGGAGGTGGTAGTACATTTCACTTAATTTTACACTATAAGCACAAATGAAATGAGAATAAAAAGTTGGAGAGAAAAAGTACACTTTAGCCAACAAAGTTCAAAGAGCTAAGCTAGTAATTCATATAGTTCAACCTGTTAGATCAGTGTCCATGTCTCACCGGCATTTCCATAATGTCGATTAAATCAATTTACATCAAGAAGCTTCATTTAATATTACGTATGGCCTTAGACAAAATCAAAACTTTCCTTAGAAGTGGCATCTCTTGTTCAACTAAGAAGTACGACATTAATCATGACAGTTGCAAAAATTTAAACCACGTTAACTGGATTTAATATTGGGGTCACTATACTAGAAAAGCCTAAATCAAGTGCTGAAGGCAAGACAACTGGCATCCCGGTGGACCTAGTATTGGAGGATAATCGCAATATTTGCTTCTAATATCCATTCAACTAGAATTCTATTATTGGTAATTGTTATAGCAGTGGAATAGTGGGAGAAAATCAACAGATGAAGTCAATATGAAATGTAATATAGTGCATTTGAACTCTCTTTAGGTAATAATCTACGGTGATTATTCACACTATCTGAGTTGTTCCTGAAAAAAAAAATACTAGATTTTCTTTAATTATTTGGTTGGCTTGTCGTATTAGACTATTTACAGCAGATAAGCTGAAGAAATAGGAGTCAGCTGGTGAACGATGCAGGATGTGTTATGTCAAGCAGGAGGATGTTCACGTGCAGCCTTTTCTTCTCGTGTGCATATATTCCCACTACCTTTTAGCACAAGGTGAAATACTAACTACCACCTCTACTCGAGTTAGATTTGCAGTGTATGACTTTGACATAGTAATAAAGCTGTCTCTGAAACAATGAAAGACAATAATAGCATTTCATCACATAATTAATCAAAGCTTTTGGAGAATCCATTTTTTGATTCTTTTGGCTCCAATAAGCATTAAATAATAAAGACAAAATGTTCTCGCGAAGGTCCGTGATATCCAACAGTACTGAAGGAATTACAACATACTCTTGATATTCCACAGAATCCATGATTGCATCCTTCAAATGAAATAGCAAAACAAGCCACAAACATTTTTCCACGGATGGACACAAGTTGTCTAGTCATGTACTTGAAAGTCACTACATGTTAGAAAAACCAAATGGGAAAAAACTTAAAATCTTACATTTGTGATGCTCTCTTGACATAGCAAGTTCGACACCGGAAACCGCTGAAAAAACTGCACAAAAAGCCACAAAGATGAATCAAACTCAAGTCAAATAATTGTCCAAAATTGGTAAAAATCCACAAGAAATAATTTCCATACCCGAAAGCGCAGGAGTTAATATACCATCACCAATCACCATACAAGCACCAATCAGAGACAACACAAGCAAAAATCTTTGCAACACTCTATGCTTTTCCAAAGTAGATTTTAACCTTGCCCCAAAAGTTGATGGTGCAGGACTAATAATATCCTTCTTATAAGTCGACAAATCCTCGTCCGCCAACTGGCAACTAGGCAATGAATTCACTCTAGCATGCCTACATAAAAGTGAATACAGTGCAAATGTTCCTCCTTCACCATTATCATCAGCCTTAAGCACAATGAACACATACTTCAAAAGAGGAATTAAAGTTAATGTCCAAAACACAAAAGAAAGAACCCCGAAGATTTCTTCATTCGTCTCTGAATGTTCAATATCTTCAGCAAAAGTACTTTTGTACACATACAATGGTGATATACTCAAATCCCCATATACAACACCCAAACTCTGATAAGCCAATGTCAATACAGTTCTCCAAGATTCTTTCTGCAAATCCCAGTAGAAAAATCAACTCAAAAACACAAAAATTAAACTTATTAATCAAGAAAATAACACACCTATTAACTCACCTTAACAAGATTCAGATAGTTCCCAGTTTCAAGATCCATTGTAAATTCTCTCAGCACCCCAAAAAACCCATTTCCACTGCAAATTCAAGAATTTCAACTATGACCTTGTAAACCACCCACGCCAGTTAACAACTTTCAAGAAAACATATAAATATTGACACAAAAACAAAAGAAATTAAGAAAAATGATTGTTTATTGGGACATTACCTAAAGTATACATTCCGTAGTTCAACAACATTAAACTGTTGTGTGGAACCTCGAATCAAAGCATTAAGACTATTAAACACTACATAATATTTTGCTTCTGACGGTGAAAAGATAGTTTTTTATTTTATTTTTGTTTTGAGGAAAGTGAGATATGGGTGATTGGGGTCTGCTCTTGAAAGTTAGTTTATTTCTTGGGTGATTTAACAGATTATTCCAATTGGCTTTTGAAGAGAGAGAGAGAGTGATTGAACGTGGAAACGTGTGCTCTGATAGAGAGAGAGAACTGTAAACGTGTGCTCTGAAATTAAAGGGACAATTAGGTGATTAATGGATTTGGATCTCTCTTATACATTAATATAAGAATACTACTTTGATTTTGATGTTATGAAGTTGAGTTATAATTTTGAAGGTCCTTTTAATTTAGTAAAATTGAATGTATTTAAAGAAGAGAGTTATAAAGTATTAAATACGTTGAGTTGACTTAATGTGTATATTTACTTCAAGGAAAGTTGAAAGTTATTGAACTCACCTAATGTATATGACTACAATGAATATAGTCGGAAGTTATTAAAAAGTTCGTTATCCCCCCTCGAGAAAAGTCAAAAGTCATTATGAGTTCATTGACCCAAAAATGTGATTGTAAAAATGAAAATAAATTGTGCTTAAAAATCAATGGTAATTGCCATGTCAAACAATGCTCGGAGCTTCATTCCTAACTATTGAGACATTCTTGTACCATCAATAATAAATAACTAATACTAAGAGCCTGTTTGGTATGTATTAAAATCAGATTTTAATCTAATTCAAAATCAAACAATCAATATGAACCACATTTTTTATGGCCCACAGCTTTTTAATCACACATTTCAAAAAATTTCTATCACAAAATCTAAATTTAATTCTCACCAAACACTCTCTAAAAGTAAATTGAAGTTCAGTATTATAATAGCGACAAATTCGTAAATAATGTTCTCATTGTATTAGGTATGAAGAAAAACTAACTAATGCGGCCTGGTGAAGGTGTACCAACCAATAATTAAATTAGTATTATTTGGGCCATTTCTCTAAAAAAAAACGATAATAATAATTAGAGAGTCGTGCACATATTTATCATCGTGGTCCTAAGTAATCTTCTAGATTTAGTAGTCTGAGGTTCAACAAATTTGAATACTTTTATAAGAACAAAATCTCTCAATTAATGAACTTACAATTTTATAGCACAATTATTGATTTAAACAACAATTAATTAATAATTATTTTTTGAAGGGTTGATGAAAGTTTCACGTCACACACCATGCTTTAATATATATCTAAATAAAGTTGTGAGGAGGCATGGTTTGACTTGAACACCAACTTATACAAATCTTTCAAAAGGATGAGTTTCCAAATCTACTTTCTACCAATACAAAGAAATTTGAATAGTATAAAAATTGTTCGAAAAATCGTAACACGTGTTCGTTGTAGTATCAATTCAGATTGATGCTCCTTATAAATGCAATGTCATACTACAGTTCCACGATATTCATGATCTGCAAAAGTTAGACAAGTTTAGTCAAATAATTGTGAATATTCAAATGGCAAGAAGAACCACGTTAAAGAATTGTAACGATTTTTTGAAGGTATTTATAGGCTCACCAAGTCATTCTCGATTAATTTGGGTTTAGATTTTTATGAGACAATTCTTGATAAATTACACAATTTAAAAGATTAAGAAAAAAAAATATCATTTATAGACAAGATATAATTTTAATTCTTTTTTCCCCCTTTCTTCTCTTATTTTCTTAAGATTATCAAACAATAAGATGTCACGTATGACGATTATTACAGTAATCGACTATAAATAACATTATTCTTTTATAATTCTTTTTTCCCCCTTTCTTCTCTTATTTTCTTAAGATTGTTAAGAGTAAATGGACAATGAAAGCATCCAATATCATTATTTAACATTAATTAATGGTCCCATTATATCGAAAACAAATCAAATGCAATCAGATAACAAACAAAAATAAGATGATTGCCACTGGGAAATGAGTACCACTTTATTTTATTTATTTGTTTGATATGTAGTTCTTTAGGTACATTAATAATTTCATGATTGGACAATTGATTAACCAAGTCATGTCAATTTACATCCCAAATACAAAATTGATTGGGACATAGTTGATCTCTAGACTTTGCCTCCATTTCAATCAAGTAATTCATTTTTTTATGTTTATCACATCAACAATCTTGTTGGGTTATGATTTTTACGATTAGCTTAATTTACGGTGTTGAAATTGAAAGTTAACGTTACACCTAAAGTTATATTTATGCGATAAAATGAAGTTTAGTGACTTAGATAAAGTTCGCTGTAAATCCAATGAGTAAGTGAAATTTACGGTTTGGTTCCTTCAATATCCACTAAGAAAAGTAAATAATAATTAAATAAATAACTAAATAATTACTTATTATTTGCAAAAGCCATGAGGGAAAGGAGCAACCAAGTTATAGACGAGAATAATTGTTGGATAAACATAAACTAGAGGGGAACCCAAACGATTGGGAGACTACAGGCACTAAATTGTTTTTGACCTAATAATTAATTTTAGGGAAATTATCACAAAAGGTCCCGAACATATGACTCTTGTGTGTAAATGGTCCCCAGCCTTCTTTTCTCGGCAATGACACTCTCAACCTATCGACTTTGTGTTGAAAGGGCCATTCAGATGGTTTCAATCCATTATTGCCATTAAAAGTACATCTATTTTTATTTTTATTTTTTTAATGAAAAGGCACTTAGAACACTTACGATTTACGCAAAATTTCTTATTTACCGTGTTTTGTTGCAATCATAGCCAAAACTTCAAAAACTAAAGAGACAGAAATACATGTATACAGAGAGAGAGAGAGAGAAAGACACACAAATGGCTGACTTTCATCCATTATTGCTTCTTACGGTGGTATTTGATAGTGTTGATACCATTTTTCCACTTCTGATGCTGGTGTAATTTTTTAAGTCATGTCATACTTTAATCGTTGTTGGTATCATTTGATTATAATTGAATTTGAAGAGAGTTAGAGCCTTTTTGGTATAGTTCAAAAGTCGATTAAAATTGAAAATATATTCGTAATTATATTCACGCAACAATTTTTAATTCTTGCATCATATTTTAATTACATTTAAGGTTCTTAATTTTTGTCCATTATATCACTTTGTACCTATCGAATTTTTGTCATTCTTATCTTTAAACTTTTCATTAGTTAAAATTTTTTGTATTTGATAGCATTTTTATGCCCAAAAATCCATTGAATTGAAGTAAAATAACTTATTTTCCCATCGTAATTTTAAAGATTAAATAAAAAGTGTGAATTTTTTTTTTCACTCATTTTAAATTAAGAAATATTTTGATATACATCATTATTAAGGACGAACCATATTAATTAATGAAATGTTGAAAATAAAAATAATTGTTATAATAAGCAAAGATTGAAAAATGTAACTGCAATTAAAATGTGGTATAATAAATAAAAAAATTGTTGTCATTATAATCACCTACTTTAAATGGCAATAATGGATGAAAACTATCGAAAAGGACTTTTTGCACATATCAGTAAGTTGAGGGGGTCAGCACCAAGATAAGGGCCATACGGTATTATGTATCATTTGTACCAATTTTCCTTATCTTATAAAGATCGGAGAGCGGGGTCCTCTAGCCTAGCATTATACCTAGAAAAATCCCAAAAAATTGTTTTGTTTTTTTTTTATACGACATGTGACGGTAAAGTTCAACTTCACCTAAATAACAAAATGATGATCTATATAAAGTCTCGAGTTATCTAGAGCTTTGGAAGTTCAAAGAAGCAATTTCAAGATTAATGTTTTAAAACGAGTAAACCATCATGCAAGGATATGTTAAATGTAATGTGTTACGCTATAATTCTGTGAATGAACATTTAATGAGATCATGACAAGTATAACAATATATCTTTATTCTTTATCGGACTTTACAATGATTGTTACCATGTGCTAAAATTTCTTTGTCTTCTCCTAAATGTTTATAGAAATCACAAATTTAACATATGTCTAGCCTCCATTTTTTCAAAAACTAATTTTCTCCTACATGTTTTCCCATAAAATAATATTGAGTTAATTTCACAAACGGTCATTGAACATACCTAAAAATTACAAAACAGTCACTAAAGTTTAAAACTTATAGAAATGGTCACTGAAGTCTCGTGCGCTTCCACAAACGGTCATTGAAGTTTTAATTTGTTTCACAAACGATCACTGAAGGACCGTTATGATTTTATTTAAAACTTAAATGACCAAAACACGTGAACATAGAAACTTGACTACCTCAAGTGTAAATTTCTTGCTATTAAGTGTCACATTTAGATTAAATTAGATGGAAATTGTAAAGTAATATTTTAATTCTCGTTCTGCCTATATACGTACAAGATCATAAATTTAGATATGATATATAAATATTTTTCTATGTTTTTGTGTGATCGTGTGTAGATTTTCTAGCTTTTAATGCACTTGTATTTATTTTAGTTCACATAAAAATATAGTGTATTCTTATTTAAAAGAAATTTGCATTTGAGGTGGTCAAACTTCTATGTCCATATGTTTTAGTCATTTAAGTTTGAATTAAAATCATAACGGTCCTTCATTGACCATTTGTGAAAGCGCATGAAACTTCAGTGACCGTTTCTACAAGTTTTAAATTTTAGTGACCGTTTTATGATTTTTAGGTGAGTTTAGTGACTGTTTGTGAAATTAACCCAAATAATATTACATGTAAATCGAAAACTTTTTTTTTTTTTTTTAACCACACATTCTAATAAAAAAAAAAAAACTATTCTGAAATACATTTTTTCAAAGTCTCGTTAAAATGGAGCTCAAACAAGGGTTTAATCAATTAATGACTATGTAATTGAAAAAACATTTAAAAAATATAGAGGGTGTTTGGTAGAGATTAAAATCAAATTAAAATTAAAAAACTAGCAGATATTGTTGACTTTTATTAGAAGGGTGAGACCCAATAACGACTATATTTTTAATTTTAATTGGATTTTGAGCTATACCGAACACACACATAATAACAATTCGAATCAAAACAAATATTTAATGTCAAAATGTGAAATTTAATATCAAAACATCAGAACGTATGTTTCACTGATATCCTATCGTCTATACAATTAGTCAAATATCATACGATTATAAATACACAAATTAAATTATACAACATCACCTGAATTTAAATTGTGGAAGAAGATGGTTGAATTCTTGAATATGCTTCTTCTTCAAAATTCTAGCAAAGGTGTATGAATTGTTGTATGGAATGGGTGTTTTGCATCTAAAGCATTTCCAAAGTTTGTAAGAAATATGTATTATGTATCCAATCGCTTAGTGATGGTAAACGAGCCGAGGCGGCTCGGCTCGTTGCCCACGAGCTCGGCTCGTTACCCACGAGCTCGTGGCTCGTTATAAAACGAGCCGAGCTCTCGGCTCGTTGCTCGTGGATGAGCTCGTACTGTAGCGAGTCGAGCTCGCCTTTTTAAATTTTTTTTTTTTTTAACTATCATTCTATTTAAAAAAAAAAAATAGACGAGCCACTCGGCTCGCCTACTGAGCGGCCTGCTCGGCTCGTGCCTAGGCTCTTTTTTGACAAGCCCGAGCAGCTCGTGAGCAGCTACAGTAAGAGCCGAGCGATCGAGCCGACGAGCCGCTCGGCTCGATTGCCACCACATCACTTCTGCTAAGCTTGTCCCTTTGGCTCCTCTCTTTGTAACGAATATATATATATATTTTTTTTAATCTAACTTCTCTTTTGAATTGTAGATGAATATATGGATTTATTTGCGCAATTTCAACGGAAATTCACAAGAGATTATATATATGAATTTAGAAATTTGTACTATCTCATAATGGTTAAATTATTTATTAGATAATTCCTTATTTATTTAAATTTTCTATTAAAGACGCCTTACAAGTAGGTACAAATTTATTTAACAAAGTATAACAAGTACACACTTTTCATAAATAACTTACGTCAAGATTCAAACTCGAAGTCGTTGCATCATGTTGAACTACTTGATCAAAAGATTTAAATTATTATTTATTTTATTTTTATTTTTATCACTCTTAATGTACACAAACTAAATTGGATTTATGTTATATCTTTACAACGTGAATAAATAATCAAAGCATTATAACAAAAGATACGTACACGTTAAGGAATTGATAATGCATTTGCCTTTTAGTTTTATGTATTAATTATTGGTCCCATTTATTCTAAAAAAAATCAAATTTGGTGTTTGCTCTTTGAAAATTAATACCAATTGACTTTATTTATTATCAAGAGACTAACGAGTCACACCCCACAAACAGCACCATCTTATTTTATATATTTTGTCCACTTCAATCAATAAATAATAGCTTGAGTTTCAATTAGAGCTAAGCATTTATTTGAATGAAGTTTGTGAAGATAGTAGGAATTAAACCTCATACCAAGCAAAAAATACCTTAATAGCAATGCAAAAAAGTTTCGTATTAGAAGTTAAGACGAGTTTATAGTCGAGTCGAAAGTAGTGTAAGTTCTATCTCAATGTACTTCTTAGTGACAATTGTTAACAGAGAGTCACTTACGATAATTTAAGAGTATTGTAAATCGATAATAGAATCGACCTAAACTCGTTAATAATTTCAATTTTGGATATTTGATTGCTAAAATTCCACTACAAAGTCACCTCAATGTACATCCCTAATACAAAATTGAGTGTGATATATGTAGCAAACCCCCTTTTTTTTGTCTTCTATAGCCTTGGGAAAAGCCATGGAACAAAAAGAGACTCTTGAATATTTAAACAAATAATTGAGTGGCAACCAAGTTATGGACAACATTAATTGTTGTTGGATAAACATAAAATCCTACTGACTGGGAGACCACAACTACTTCATTGTAAGGGACCATATAATTAACATTATATAAACTTTTTAGGGGGGTCCCCTACCCTAGAAATATCTAGAAAATTGACAAAAGATTTGGTCGATTTTGATATGCAGTACTAAATAAGATTGAACAGTATAATGAAAAAAATAGACTTTTTGAATAGAAATTTAGGATTGAGCTCCCAAATTTTTTCGTCGTGTGATTATGTGTTTTCAATCTATTTTAAATTCTAGGATATGGATTCTCATGTGGTGAAATCGTCAATTTAGCATTAAAAAGTACGCGATTTGCCCGTGACTTAGCACATGCTTGACAATCATTATTTAAAAACTCTTTTCTAGATGATCATTTTTAACCATATATTAACACAATAAAATATTCTGTACATAAATTCAAAATGTTTCCTTACATTTTAACACACATTCTCCTAAAAATCACTATTCAAAACATAGTTTTTCTAAGAGCATGTTTGGTAAAGCTAAAAAGTTGATTAAAATTGAAAATATGGCCGTTATTGGGTCCCACTCGTCTAATAAAAGTCAACAATAACGGCTAGTTTTTCAATTTTAATCCGATTTTAATCTCTACCAAACACACTCCTAATATATTTGACATTCAATACGTGATAAAAATTGAAGTACAGGGTAGATTCCATATGATAAAGTCGTACAATCCTTATATTTCAATAGAAGTCAGGATTAAGAAATTCAAATTAATTGAACTCTCCTTGTTGACTCCTCAAATGTTTACGAAATCTTTTAGGATTATTTCTTATTTAAAACATGATCTTTCCTATTCGTTCAGTCATATCTTTAATAAATTCTTATTCGATAATTGACTCCAAGATCATTTAGGATATTCCAAGATACAGTTCGATAATAAGCCCCTATTTGAGTCACATTAAAACACTCCTTCTCATTTTTCTACTCATTTTCAACCACACATTTTTCAATAAAATAATATTTTTCATCACATCAATAACGTTTTCTTCTTTTTCAACAACACATTCTCTATTAATCTACTATTTCAAAACACATTCTTTCAAAATAATGTGGATCAAATACACCCTAAATACAGAATAAATTGGTCAAATTGGTATGTTCACATGTACATCTGGTCACGTGTGTGAACGAAACTAGATAGCATTTGTGAAAGTTGTTTTGAAAAAGATTCAAATTGTTATAAAATAGAGAGAAAAGAGAGGAGAATAAAAAAGTCAATAGACTTGTGTATATTCTGTTGAAAATCAGAACCCTATATTTATAAGGAAGAATTAGAGATATAATGGTAATAATAATTGTGCTATAGTGGTATAATTGTCATTTACTAATAATTATATTATTTACAATATTCCCTTTGAATGACATATTACAAAATATTTGTCTCGTTAAAACTTTATTTGATAAAACTTAATAGGACAAAAATAATAAAAGAAGGAAAAAGAGCATAATTATTTTGGAGCATTAAAAAATAAATGTTGCCCCATTAAAACTTTATTAGGAAAACCCAGTGGAATGAAACATAAGCGAATGAAAACGAGTGCAACTATTCTCACTAATGTTGATCATTGAAAATCTTTGAGTCGACGCATTCTAATCTCGTGAACCAATTTCTTAATTGTAGACGTTAGCAGTACTTTTGTGAATAAATCAGCCATATTATCATTTAAGCGAATTTGTTGAACATTGATATCATCATTCTTCTAAAACTCATGTATATGAAAAAATTTTGGAAAAATATACTTTTAGCCTATTTTTTTTTTTTTTATATAGCCTTCTTTAAATTTTGCAATACAAGATACATTGTCTTCATATAAAATTGTTGGACTGTTTTTTTGTTGAAATCAATCCGTATGATGTTTGGATATGATAGATCAAGTTTCTCAAGCATACACATTTTCGACGTGTTTCATGATTATAATAATTTCAGAATAATTTGAAGATATTACTCTCATGATTTGCTTCACAGATCTCAATGATATAACTATTCCTCTACATCTAAACACATATCCTATTTGTTATTTAGTTTTATGTGAATCAGAGAGATAACTTGCATATGTATATCTCACTAAAGCAAATCCCGACTCTTGAGAATAAAATAATTACAATCAATAGTACCTTTTAGGTAACAAAAAATGTGTTTAAAACCATTCCATTGTCTTTGAGTTGGTATAGAGTTATATTTTGCTATAAGATTTACAGAATCGAGTACAATTTGTAAGGTAAGTTAATACTTCAATTGTACTAAGATATGGTATTTCAGGATAAAAAATATTTTATCCATCTTTAAGTGGACAAAATGGGTCTTTTGTACATCTATTGATCAAAGAACCATATGTGATATTAATGGATGCGCTTTATCCATATAAAATGTTTTAAGATTTTTCTGAATATGAGAATTGATGAACAAATAACCTTTCTGAGAAATGTTCAATCTGTAACCCAATATAAAATTTGATTTTTTCCAAATCTTTTATTTGAAATTCATTTTTCAAATAATCTGCCAATTTCTAAGCTTTTCAGGATTTCTAATTAAATTTAAATCGTCAACATAAACGTCATAATTTCAAATCTAATATTTGTTTTTTTATGTAAACACACGAGCATGTATTGTAATTTTTATAACCCTCTTTCACCAAATATTTGTTAAGGCAATTATATTACATGCGTCTGAATTGTTTCAATCTATATAATAATCTCTGCAATTTAATTGTGAACATAGTTCTCGAGCATGTATAATTTGTTTATGGCACTTTAAGTATTTCGGGGACTTTAATGCATATGTTTGTCAAGTGAACCGTACAAATAGGTTGTTGCTACATGTATAAGGTACATGTCGAGCCTTTATGACATAGTTAAACTAATTAAGAACCTGAAAGTAACAGTGTCCATTACGAGAAAATATGTTCCCTCATAATTAATTTCAGGTCTTCGTGGGAAACCTTAATCTACGAGTCAAATTTTGTATATTGTAATTTCATTATTTTCATTTATCTTCCATACAAAACCCCACTTGTATTCTACATGTATTATATTTTCAGGAGTTTGAACATAGGTTCATGCACTTTTCATTTCTCTAAAAAATTCAATTCCATCTGTATGACTTCTTTCCATTTTGGCCAATCATTTCTATGTTAATAGTTTTCAACAAAGTGTAGTTAAGGATCTTCATTTTACATAATTTCAAGAGCTAGGTTAAAGGCGAAAATATTGCGTATTACATTATTATTTCATTCTCATAATTTATGAGATTACACATAATTTATTAAAATCTCATTATTTTCGGACATTTGCCGTTCTGTAGGAACCATATTTTTAATATTTGATTAATCAATCTTTTCTAATTTACTTCTTCCAAAGTTTTTTGTTGGTTTTTCTTTTGTATTTTGCTTTTCCGAGGTACAGAATCTTTTAAATCAATTGGTGTGCCACACTTTTGGCATATTTGAGATTTGTTTGTTACAACAGATTATCCTAGATTGAATCAATTTTTGTTGGAATATTTTCTACTGGTATATATGACTTTGTCACTCTTGTTATGTCAACAAATACATCTAGTAACTGATTTGCAACCCTTTGAATATTTTCTCAACATCTTACTCACATTGATTGCCGCGGAGATCAAAATGAGATGGAGTTTGTTTATGACTTAATTATCTACTAATTATCTTAGATAATTTTGAATTATATATGAGATGTATATGTGTTAGAATTCTGAATCCATCTATTGTTATCTTATTTTCAATTCTTGACCTATGTAATCTAGTGTGATTTATGTATTCTTGACATTCGATAATCCAATTTTATTTAACTATCTCTTTTGAGATAAGTTAAACATATACTAAGCACAACCCTATCATATTCCTACTCCAAATTCATGTGTAAAGTAATGCATTAAATCTCATGATTATCTATATGATTATACACGGTATATATGTTATTTTTTTTAATATTTATTGCCCGTATGTTGACAGGGCAAAATTTTAAACCTATCACGAACCTCCCTTAAACATAATTAGAAATAATTACCTAATGGTAAGCAAGCTTTTATATAATTCAACAAGTCATACAAGATCAATAAAAAATATAAATTAACTAAACTACTTGATTTTGAATTAGTAACAATCAACAATAGTGTTCATCTTCATGTGACACAAGAAAGATTTAACCTAACATGTTTCTAATGATAATACAATAGGAAGAATAAAAAAATACATCTCCTCGAAATATCCTCTACATATATAAAAGAGGAGGTTTGATTTCACTGTTGTTAAGCCAAATGGCCAACATTTTAGCCAGCCAGTTAGCCGAGCCTTTGAAGCCGAGCCGGATAAAAAGGATAGGTTTTCTTTTTTCCCCTACATTTTTGTTCTCTCTGTACGACAATTTCTCTCTCATTCAGTTTCTCTAGATGCTTCTTTCTCCTCTTCTCTCTCTCGCGATTTCGTCTCCCCCTTTTGAAACCCTAAGGAATTCCGCAGATCTTCTCCACTTTAGTGTGATCCTACGCTGTAAAATCAAGAAAACATCGCAGATTTTTGCTCGGTTCTTCTTCTTTACGATTGATTTGTTGTATTTCATCGTGTATCATTTTCGCCCTTTCAGATCCTATTTTCGATTTCGCTCGGTTCTTCTTTTGTACGATTGATTTCCTGTGTTTTGTCGTGTATCACTTTCGCACTCTCAGATCCCGTTTTCGATTTGTTGTAAAGTAGCAGAGATTCTGTTCTTCTGTAATGTCGTTACTTCTTTCTTTCTCTCTTTATCGTCTCTTATTTCTGAGGTGTCAGAGAGGTTTTTGTTTGTAGGGAGGGTACATAGTGTTAATATATTTGGCTTGTGGTTAAAACTTGGTTTATCCAGATTTTTTTTTGGACATTGAAGTTTTAAGATGTTTTTCTGTGTACTGCTACAACGAGATATCTCAGAAGTTCCTTTGGATCTTATTCTCTACAATCGATTTGTTGTGTTTCATCATTTCTCATGTTCGTCCTTTCAGATCTCCTTTTCGATTTGTCGTACAAAAAAACAGAGGTTTTGTTCTTCTGTAACGTTGTTGCTTCTTTCTTTCTTTCTCTTGCGTCTCTGATTTCTGAGATTTCTTAGAAGTTTTCATTTTTAGGGGGTTTATGTGTTTGGATTGTGGTTGAAACTTAGTTTATTAAGGATTTTTTTTTTTTTTTTT